>JASVER010000043.1:5820179-5945800 GCA_030449065.1 Oceanodroma leucorhoa
AGAAGGAGATCAGGTTAGTCAAGCAGGACATGCCTTTCATAAACCCACGCTGACTGGGCCTGATCGCCTGGTTGTCCTGCACGTGCCATGTGATGGCACTCAAGATGATCTGCTCCATAACCTTCCCTGGCACCGAGGTCAGACTGACAGGCCTGTAGTTCCCCGGATCCTCCTTCCGGCCCTTCTTGTAGATGGACATCACATTTGCTAACTTCCAGTCAACTGGGACCTCTCCAGTTAGCCAGGACTGCTGATAAAGTGGCTTGGTGAGCACTTCTGCCAGCTCCCTCAGCACCCTTGGGTGGATCCCAAGCAGCCCCGTATGCCTGTGTGTGTCTAAGTGGTGTAGCAGGTCACTAACCATTTCACCTTGGATTATGGAGGCTTCATTCTGCTCCCCATCCCTGTCTTCCACCTCAGGGGGCTGGGTATCCGGAGAACAACTGGTCTTACTATTAAAGACTAAGGCAAAGAAGGCATTAAGTACCTCAGCCTTTTCCTCACACTTTGTCACCATGTTTCTCCCCCAGAATCCAATAAAGGATGAAGATTCTACCTAGCCCTCCTTTTGTTGCTGATGTATTTGTAGAAACATTTCTTATTGTCTTTCATGGTAATAGCCAGATTAAGTTCTAGCTGGGCTTTGGCTCTTCTAATTTTCTCCCTGCATAACCTCATCCTTGTAGTCCTCCTGAGTTGCCTGCCCCTTCTTCCAAAGGTCGTAAAATCTCCTTTTTTTCCTGAATTCCAGCCAAAGCTCTCTGTTCAGCTTTCTGTTTTAAGGTCAGTTTGACTGCACAGATGAATTTTGACCTTCATCCCCTGACTTTTACCTATGACAATGGTTGGCTATGAATCCACTATACCAATATAGCTATTTGTGACCAGAAATACAAATGACTATTCAATGGTTACATCTTAATTTCAGATTTAAATTTGTGTTGGTTGCAATTTCTTCAGAAAACATTTAAAAATGCATGTTCATGACACAATGAGTGGAGAACTGTATGTAAGTTAAACTGCAGTCCATGAGTTCTCAGTACCACACATATTGGGCAAAGGCTGAATCAGAGAAATAACAACAGATTTTCAGCAGAGTTATGCTAAGCCATCTGTCCTTTAAAATCTTGTTCTAGCTGTTTTTCAGTCTCCTAGGAGGAGATTACTAAGATGGATATCAAGATATCAAGAAATAATCTCTCCCTCTCTCCATCCTTTCAAGTGTCTCTCCCTTCTCTTCTCCTTGCCTCCATTCCTTCCTCCCTTCCTTCTTTTTCCTCTTCTTTTCAGCCATCTTTTTCCCCCTTTTTCTTTTCTATAGCTGTACAACCATCACAGCAGCAACTGGAAAGCAACATAAACACACCTGAGGTAGCTTTAAATAACAGACACCCTTACAGGTTATCAGTCCACCAACAGAAACCAATGGCAGACTGCCTGACTCAGACTGTAAAGCTACACGTTGGATCAGGAACTGTGCTAGGAGACTTGCCATGCCCACCCGTCCCCTGGCCTGGTGCACAGAAACCTGTCTGCTGCTGCGGCTCCTCCCAGGTACCTGCTTCTGCTCCGTGCCTTGTACCAGATCTCCTTTCCCAGGAGAGGCAGAGGCAGGGCTCACCCAGGTCTCTTTGTGCTTCTGACCCATCCTCTAACTTCTAACCACTACCTCAAGCTGTTCAGAACTGAGTTTGCTCAGCAAAAGCTGTGATTAATCAGGGTACAGATTTTGCTAGTAGTCTGCACCTGTTTAAAATGAGGGCATTCGTTTCATCTGTTTGTAAATTTTTCTAAGAGAGTTTATTTGTACATAATCTGAGGAGCCTGATTGGACCCACTAATGGCAATTACACAATGTGAAAAAACATACTCCATATATATACATGGAGAGGACATTTTTTAATTTTTTAACATCCTGATCGATTACAGTAATTATACATTTAGCTGGTCAACATCACCTAAATGATAGGGCTTCGTTCAGAGGAATAAATGGAACCAGCAATTATATCAAAGCTATATTTGGTTCCAGCCGATGTGCTGTTACCATAGGAAAATTCTGACTATTTTCTCTGATTCCTTAAATCAGCTGCATGCCTTTCTCCATATTATATCATCTGTGAACTGTCTTTTAAAAATGCAAAACAAACCGAAGAACTCACTGGTTTCTTCAGCAAATGTGCGTATTGAAGACTGGAGATGAATTCCAGGCACTTCTTGCAAAAAGATGCATACGTGCAGCCACTTGCCATTGTGGATTTCCTCAAAAGACCAAAATCAAAGGAAAAAATCCAGATTCCTGAAATATCCCGAGCACCACATTATAGCAGAGAAGAAGTAAAATACAGAAAAAAAGAAGGCTAAGGGGTTGAGGTGGTATTGTTATAGCATTAGACTTACCAGTTTGTGGCTATGACAGTATTAGTTTTAAAAATGCCATGGCATGTACAAACTACTTATTTTGTTTCAGTCTGTCCGAACTAGCTGCTCAGTCTTTCTTTCACTATGCTTTTGTCTGACTTGGTTATTCTGTATGACATCTAGAAGAGGAGAATTGACTGACTGCTAAGCACCTAATATTTTGTCTCCTGGTAAAGATACAGGGTATCAGACTATGGCTGTAAACAGGATGGGAGGATAGTATAGATATAGTTGTATTTTTGTTAAGCTGTTTGCCAACACTGTTGTACTGTTTTTTCAATACATACATATTTTACTAACTACATTATACTGAAGATGTACATTCTGATGAAATGAAGTCAGCTATGGAGGACAACAACTACCTGTAATGTTGTGACATTTTATCCTGCAGCTTTTTCAACAGCCGTTTTGTTACAGTCACAAAAATATTGAAGAAAAGGAATAGTACAATCACAGGATAATCATAAAATCAAACATGACCTTTTTTTGTCAATAGCTACATTTTTTTTTCTGTGTGATCTCTAATCTCACCTCCCATAAAGTGATGCAATCTGATGCAAGTATCATAGGGTTTCATTTTCCAGCAGTGGATGCTAGCTAACTGTTAATAGGTGAGTATATAAGTAACTCATGTTCATGTTTTCCCAATTAGCAGAAGCTAATGCATTACCTGCCTTATATTCAGAACTCACCTTAAATCTACAAAAAACAATTTTTTTTAAAATCAAGAAAATAATGTACCTGATTATAACATGTTACAACATGACGTAATATGTTGATACATCAACATGCAAATGTTGATTTACATTTCTGTTCAATGACGGAATAATGAAAGCAGATCAGATTTTAAGATTTCTATTGTTTGTAATACTTTGTGTTCTGATTAAGAGCAGATAAGAGTACAAAAAAAGCAGGCAAATTTCAATAACACTTTTATTCAATAACTTTTGGACTATTATTTTGTCACACACCTTCAGGTGAGACAAAGAATATCTGCATTGATACCTGTTTATTTAAAAGCATAACAGATACTTAACCTTTAATTTCTTTAATAAGCTGAATTGACCAGACAAAAATGTAGTTTTCACTTTGCGGATTGGTCCAGTGAGCAGGACACCGAAGAAGAATACACATCACATATTTTCTAAAAGTTATTTTCTCTACCATGAACATCAGCTAGTTAAAAAATGATGTTTTACAAAATACTTACTCTATTTAAAACAATCTTTTTGCATTTCTTTCTAAAAAAAAAATAATTTCTAATAGAATTTGTCTTGGAAAACTTGATTTCAACCTGCTACATAGTATTCCATTTGGAAATCTCAAACTGGTTTTGAGAGTATTGCCACATTTATCACAAAAAAAAAAAAAAAAGAAAGAAAAGAAAAAAAAAGCAAGATGATCTCACCAGAGATGAACAAAATCAGATTTCTGTCCTACAGGACATGTCAAGAGTTTCATTTGTTTTTATCCCAAATTGCCATGATGATGTCTATGTATTTGATACTAAATGGAAAAGAATTTTGAGTAAGCCCTGTTGATGATAACATTTTCACCAAGATACAGCTTTAAAGTCATATATTATCCAAAATAAGAAATACCCATTAAAAAAATCCCTATTTATTTTCAAATTCTATATTCCATTTCAGACTATATAGAATATTCATATAAATGGTAATGTAAAGAGAAAACCATGCATTTTTGCTAGTCTGAACTAAAATTCACAGTATTTCTGGTGTGTTTAGTTCTGCTTTTCTCTAAAAAATGTCTGTGTAGCCTGATCAATATTAGCCTCTGGATACATTCTAGGTAGAAATGACTCGGACTGAGAAAGAGAAGATTACAGACATTTAGACCCTACTCTTAAAAAGCATGAAAAAAGCCTGATGCTGCAAAGCCACATCAGTGGGAAAATGAACAGGTTGCTTTTGTCCTCCCATTGCCTCCTTCAAGCTGTGTTTTTTTCCCAGTGGGACTATAGAGCAGATTGGCTCAGGTGCTCAGAACATTAAAGAAAATAAATTAACATTCAGCATGTGGAAATATGATAAAAGTATTTGTTTGGACCTGCAAGACAGACTTCTTATGTGATAATACTGGCATCGAAATTCTGCGCGTTAATCCTGTTATTTTCCTGATTTTATTAAGGGACCTCCTTGCACCTACTATTATCTATTCAATTTGGGTGCCTTGCTCAGGCCAGTTTTGCTACGTAGTGATGCAACATTTTCTAAGCCAGCAAAAAAGCACCAGAATAGCCATAATCACATAATAATAATGAAAAAAATACTTTAGGTGCATTGTCTACTTCATGTGGGAGAATGCAGTAAGCTCCACTTCAACAGACCTTCTTCCTCAGTCTGTGACTGCAGAGGGTGCTAGTGGCAAAGCGTTTTTGGGTGTACCAGACATATTTCCTCTCATCTTGAAACATCAGTCCTCTTAAGAGAAAATGGGCACTGAGCTTTGTAAAGGAGAGCCAGAGCCATGGGGGTAGTATCTTTTGGGGGATATCTCTGAGGGTGAGGAGCATGGGTAGCTCACAGAGAGGCAGTGTTGTATCCTCCATGCAGTTTGCTTGCAGGACTTCAGGTAATCCTGGCACAATATAAAAATAGGACTAAAATTATTTCTTGGCTAATTAAAGAACTAAGGACTTCCTCATATCTAATTATACAGAAAAAAATATTTTATTTTTAAATGAGTCTTTAGAACAAAAATTGATCAGGTTAGGACAGTCTCACTGTTAACTGGTACATTTTTTATCTGTCTCAGTGGGACCTTTAACCTGTGGCTATTGTTCCAGTACTATAATAGTAAAGATAACAAGCTTTTATATAAAATTATGACTTGATTTTATAAAGGTTATAAACAAATCCCTCATCAGCTGAAGTCAACAAAATGTCGAAGGTCAGTAACTTGGTAAAAACTAAGTATAGGGTTTAAGGCAACTAAGGTTGACTAAAACAGAAGATTTAATAGATATATGTGCTTACCATTTGCAGTTTAAAACTTAAATTAACAAACTCGATTGTTTACAAGAGCAGTTTAATATCTACTTAAGAGATTGTATAGAGATTTGCAGTTCCTATGTTTTGTGAGAAAATGTTAAGTTACGTTGTTTTATAGAACTGAAATCCAGAAAACTTATGACTTGTTTTTTCCTCTAACTTGTAATATACTGTAATTTTAGACTAAAAAGAAACACAAGAAAGATGGAGAAAAAAATCACTGATTGTTTCTGCTGTAGAATCGTGATTAGTAAAAGGGACAATGTAGCTGTGATATGGTAAAACTTGCTAATACAAAAATACATGAAGTTCATGTATTAAAGGAAAAAAAAACAAGGTTAAAATTCAATTAAGTCTTGTTTTTAGAATGAAGTGAACCTAATTATTGCTGTTTGAGTACTTTTCACTACAGCGTTTCTTTTGTACATCTAATTAAATGTCAACAACCAATGAATTGGTCATTATGAAGAGATAATTGACCACTATAGCAAGTTCACTTTCCCTTAGGGAAGAGAGAGATACCATATTTTATGAAGGTTGACTGTCTCATGTTAATGGTCATCTCAATTTAACATTTCTGTAAATGGAATCTTCATTTTCCATTTGTGCAGCTGGCAGAGCTTTACACTGTTTGTATATCTAAAAGAAATTAAAATCCAACTTGCAGTGCCACAGACATATATCAAGGGAAAACTGCCAAACATGTCAAATTGGAAGGTAGAAAAAGCCTTAGTTAAAAAAAGTTTTTTGTTGAGATAAAGGTCAATGAAGTTGTAATAGAAGCCAACAAAGCTGTAATATATTTATGACTTGGCAGTTGGCTAGAATGAATTGGGGCAGACCCAATGACTCCAGCTGAAATCATAATTACTAAAAAAGGTACAAGCCTGCTGAAGTGTTTGCATTTCCTTATGGTAGTTATACTCTTCTCTCAATCTGAATGTTATAGTAATTTCAAAAAACAAAGCAACCTTTTTTTTTCTAAACAAGAAAAAAAGTCTTTTTCTGTTTTCTTAAAAAAAAGAAGTTGTTTAATTCTTTTTCCCCCCTGCTGTTTCTTAGTTATTGCTCAGTTTGGAGAAAAAGATGATCATTTCATCTTTGTTTTCAAGCAACATGAAGTCCTGCTCTTTTACTAACATTTGGCCTTTTCTCAATGAACCATGTCCCCAGAGTTCAACAGAGAGGCCATTAGTAAAAGCCCAAAGCCAGTTACAGATTGTCACACCTTTCTGTCTGCAGAACACAAAATAATTTATAATATTTGTTTTCTTCATAAAAGCTATTTGATAAACTAATTGTCATTTTCGTTGTACCGGCATTTAACATCTTCTCAAAGCTATTGTGGTCACTGTAAAAACATACAGTAGGGAACAGTTCCCATTGAAACTGTAATAGGTAGGCAAATGATTGCAGTGGTTAGTGAGTGTTGAACAGTTATGCAGTTGCATTTCATGATTTTTTGTGGAAGCACTGAGGATTCACAGCAGCTGGATACAGACAGACTTTACAATTGGAAGATTTCTGAGGTAGTAAAAATGCATGTATCTTCAGGGATGGAGGAAGGCATGTTAGTGTTCAAGAGGTAACCAAGGCATCTGTACTGAATAATTAACTTCATTAAAGAGAAGAAACACAAGCAGTTTCTATTTTTCATGTTAAAAATTGGGAGCAGAACCTTTGCTCTGCTCCGGTTTTGCTAACTGACACTCTACATCTAGTCCCTGATCTCAGCAGAGACATAAGGATAACACTGACTTCAGCAATAGTCTTTTCCTACACTCAGAACTGAAAATTTTGAAAGCAGACATGAAGAGTCTTCATCAATAAATAATTCCAATTGATCAATAATTTCATAGCTGATACAGATTTTGCTGGTAGCCTGAAGGCTATGCCCAGTATTGGTAGGGTGACAGATTCAATACTAATTCTGTCCCAGTTTTATAAATTTTTTATTTTTAATATTTCTTTTTCACTCATATCCCAGAGTTATGTGCTGTAAGTCTTGACTAGTGCCTGATTGGAACAAATTTTGTGCTTTAGAATTGCTGCAGTGGTATAAAATTTCACCTTCATGATCAATGTGCAATTGTTAATATGAAGCATGCTTTTTTTAAAGATTACTTCTGGAATTACTTGGCGTATGTATGATGCAAACTCAAGAGTTTTCATCAAAAGTTACTAATCTGGAGGGAAAAACATATTTTAACCTATCAGAAAAGACTGCATGAGAACCAGAAGAGGATTAAAGGTGGCATTTCTGGGCATACATTAAATCCTCATAATGAGAGGTAAAATACACACATGGGAAACAGAAATTCTGGTCTTGGAAAATGTAGTTGACAACACCACGGTATAATTCTTTTAAAACCTTTATGAACTGTGATACATGTAGGGCATATGTGTATCTCCCATCTGCTCCTTGAGATGAAAGAGAATTATCTAGTCAAGAATGGGAAGGAACTATCTGCATCAGTGATTTCTTGTGTCTAAACTAACTGAGCTTTTTGACAAAAGCAGGGGGTTTTTTAGTTTGGGCCTGTTGTTTCTGGGAACCTTGCCAGTATCTCTATGTGATATTTTGCTTATCATCCTGATATAATAGCTTGGTAGTTTCTGATCTTTTTCACAATGTAGCTATACCCAGACAATTTTGCAAGCAGAGTCAAATGGTCTCTTGCTTAAATCTTGAGAAGGTATTTAGGCACGAATCTCTGAGATACCAATGAGCAAAAGAACATTAACAGCTTTGTATCATGGCTACTTGACTTGCTTTTCAATCCAGATTCCTGCTTCAGTTCTTATGTTATAGATCATTTATTATATGAGACAAGGAGCTGTATTTTTAAAAGTCACTTTATCAGGTAAGTTGTAAAAAGGGATAAACAGCCTCCCTAAGTAGTCCTTAAATCAGTGGGGAAACTGGTTTGAAACAGACAGGCAAAACTCCTCCAGCAAATAGAATATTTTTTTTGTACATCCCTCTTCTCAAAAAATCCCCTATTTGTTTCTGCCCACAATATTTTTAGCAAAGGATAATATACTTCAATTCTGAAAAGCCTTTATGAATGAAGTCCAGTAATATTTTCAGTGAAAATAGTTTGGATACCTCTATAAAAATTCAGGCAAAAAGAGATAGAGGTGGGAACAAATTAATTTGTGAACAGTTCCAGTATTAAATCAGTCTTTCAGGATTTTATATTCCCTTTAATAGTTCTTTTATTATTGAATTATAAGGCTATAATTTACATCAAGACATTGGGATCTGGATTAAAGAAAGAGCATATCTCCTTATCATGAAAAAAACCCCAGAGACTATTCAAATTATCTGCTAAAGTAAGAACATACTCCATTTAATATTCTCTTCTCTTTTATTGAACTCAGAGTAACCAAAGCACAATTAATTTCCAGAAAATAGACCCGTGACCATAACACTAGGCAAAAGTACATACAGTTATGTATGTCTTTTGTTACAAGACTCCTTATTTTTCAGCACAAATTCTTTACCTTCTGTTCACTTTTTTCACATTGCATTTGGACCTGCCTTTGGAAACCAGTTGCTTTTGACAGGGAGTGAGAATTTCTTAATTTTGGGCATGCATATAATTTCAGTCGCAATCAACAGTGCTTTAACTGGTGATGATCCCTAGTACTTGAAGCCCTCCAGAGGCCAACATTCCCTACATTGTAAATTGCATATAGAAAAATGTTTCTGATGAGGAGCTATAGAGCTTCAGTATCTTTTTTTACACAACACATGCACATTGTGGAAATGTGGGAAATGAAGCTAAGGAAATAGTTCCCATTTAGGAGATGACAAGCGTTTTCAACAGACCCTCTGATTTGTTTTGGCTGAAGACAGGCCTTCCGCAGAAACCCAGGGCGCTATCTGCCTCCTCCATTCCTTGCTGGCCTCCTTCCTTTGGCAGGTGGAGGGGTGTTCAGGTCACCCAGCAGCTTTCCCCAGCACAGCCCTGTTCTCAGCTCTGTTACAAAGCCCCGCATGGGAGCCATGCTCAAACCGAATGTACACTTCGAGCACAGCTCAAAAGCCACAAACTGACCACTCTTGCCAATGGGAATCTTGATTTTCCTGATTGTAGTGCATAATGATCTCAACTTTCATTACAAACAATAAATGTCGAACTCTAATGGACAAAGCTGGAAAACCCAACCCCAGAGCTTAGAAGACAAAGGACTAAAATGAAGAGCCCAGAAATCAGTTTGAAATCTCATGAGTTTCACTCTGATCAAGAATCAAAACTGACTTTTAAATATTTAGCATAGAACCAGGTCTTAGAAATAAATTAGCCAATCCCATGGCAAATCGTGAACAGTTAACTAACCCAAAAGACCTTACGGACCACTCTGAGGTCCATAAATTAAGTACCCCTGCACCTGAGACACAGAGATACTGTACCCTGCTAGTTAGCAGTGCACTGAAGTTGATATCCTACTTCCTGAGAAAATGCTACTAGAATATACTAAAAATTAAAAATGAGAGAAAAGAAAAAAAAGGAAAAAAAAAAGATAACTTCTATGCCTAAAACAAGAAAGCTGTTACCGACTTTAAAGATCTCTCATTGGAGCCTAATCCTACACTATATCAGGTCATTTAAACTTTGTAGAGTGTGGAATTTCCCATCTATTCCTCTTTTATGTATTTATTTTTGGCTAGCTTAAGTGTAGTGGCCTCTTGCATGCCACTCCACATGTGATCTGCCCTGATTTCCATTTCTAGATATAACTTAGTATGGGAAATTTCTCTTTGGGATCTGAGCACCCCCAAACTTTAGGCAACACTTCTCATCTCTTCATTCTTTCTCGATCTGGGTCTCCGTAGCTACACATCTGGGTCACAACAACATTGTAAGTGAAATTTGTGACATTTTATGAAAAAAAATCAAGTGGTTTTTTTTTTTTTTTGCCTGAAATGCAAACCTTACATAGAAAATGAAGTAGATAATCATTTAAGAGGATAGATGAATTTTTAGATAGATCTGCGAAAACTGAGATAAATCTGCAAAATTCCCACTTTGAAATTATAAATATACTACTGACTTCACATGTTTCTCATCCATAAGAGAAGCATTAATATTTGCTCCAGTAAGTTAACAATGTGTAGCAGAAGCAGTTTAGAAGTCCAATGTCAACAGATTCAAGTGGTCTAGTTACTTTAACTGTGATACTGAGTTCTTGCAATAGTTATGGTCATCTGGGTTGGATAATTAATATTACAAAAACAATACTCGAATACAGTGGTCTTTGTGTATTTAATACACATGTAGGTTCATCTGAAGCAAAAAGTGCTAGGAATAAAATTGGGGAAATTTGAGAAGGTGGCCAAATTAATGTTTTAGAATGCATTAAAAGAGCTTCTCCAATATTCTGAAGGTCTAAACTGAAAAGTTCTCTAACCGTATAATCTAGACAATATACGACTCAGACAATGAACACTTTTCCTTTAACACATCATCTGATAAACAGCTGTACTGTGTGGTTCATATTTCCTGTGTTGTTTGAGTTCTACTTTTGCAAAAATCAGTCTGTTTGAAGAATACAATACAGTACGTTGTCTTAAATGATTTCTATTCTCTCTCTCCCTGGAGAACTGGTCATCAAAGATTTACAACAGCCCATGAAAAAATGATGCTGAACTGACAATACCTTTCATGAAAGGGAGTGGCTTCAAAGTTCAGTAAATGAGACAAATATTAACTCTGATGTACAGGCTTTTCTTCAGAATATACCTCCAGCATTAGTAAAAAAATCTGAGGAATGCATTAATTTCCCACAAATAATTGCAGCAAATAAAAATAAACATACATGCAATCAAATACTGTACTAAGAGAGGAAAGGTTTATTAAAGTGGCTTTATATTAAGGCAGAACCAAATTTTATAGAAACTGCCTGGCTCATGTTTGCAAAAGCCGTCTTTATCGTAGGATGACAAATCCCGAGGGGGAGTACTTGACTGTGCTGTCCTACCAGTTGAACAAGGACTAAATCATGACGTCTTAGAGAATATTATTGGTTTTTTACAACTTCCTTCTTACTTAGAGTGATGGTGTATGGGATTTCAGCTTCCTTTCTGGCCCTGCACTTTTCCACACACTTCTGTGCGAGAGGCGGTCATGGCTTCTTCTTCCTCCCCTCTTGAGCTAAGTCCTAGCCTGGGATACCCATGATTCCCAGATGAGGGACTAATAGAGCACATAATGCTTCTTTATGTGGTTACAATAAGCTCCGTTTCCACCATTTTACTTTCATAATAATAAAAATTATTGTGATAATAGCTCACAGTGATGTTTTGTGTACAGTTTTAAGAAACAGTAATCCAATGACGTTAATGTTTGGCCGCATAGCCCTGAAATTACTCAGACTCTAAGTGACAACTGAACGGCTGTGTGAGATACAAAATAGTAGCTACAGCTTACTTAGACCTGGACCACGGCATTAACGCTAACACGCTTTCTTAAAATGTAGGACCATATCTGGGATGAGATTCATCCCCACCCTGCTAGCTAACATCAAGGATTAAGCAAGGAAGTAAGAAGACCAAATTCTGCTGTCAGTTACACTCAGTAAATGCGCCGGTCATTCAAGATGTACAGAACTTGGATTTGAAGATGGTTTTATCATTTGCAGCTTCCCCAAAACTACTTCATCTTTTGAGAGAACAGATGCTCAGCCCTGCTTATATATGGCTGAAACATATGGCTGTGGATCTTCAAGTTAGGAAAGATATAAATAAAATATGCATTACTTGAAATATCATACAACACTATATATATAGCTGTTTTAGCAAAAGTCCAAATTAGAATGGCTAAATATTTATTGAGAAAAAGAGAATATTGTAATATTATTGTGCCACAGGGAAAGAAAGGAGATAGTTCAGTATTGGGTGGAATTCCATACCAACACCTTGTCTGCCTGCAACTGCCTGATCCCAAAAAGACCTCAAAAGTTGTAAAATCTTGGATAGCAGTACACATTTCTTAAGAACTGTCAGGGAACATGCCAAAAATCCCAGCTGTCCTACAAAAGTTTTTGTGAATTGCTTCATCAAAATAGTAATTTAGTCCGTAGACTAGAAATGAAAAATTATCTTTTTAGATCCAAATGTATACTAAGAAATTAAGTAAAAGCTACAATTTTTTTACTAGGGTAGATGTTAATGCAAACAGTGTTTTAGACATAGCTGAATAATGTACTCAGATGTCATGGTCAATTCAAATCCTTTTTACTAGAAGCAGCTTTGCATCTGGCTATAGCATCTGTTGGTTAAGCTAACAGGAAAAGTCTGCAAGTTTCCTTCATCATCTTAGCACATAACGTAAAAAATCTATGATACTAACAATTTTTTCAAATCATAGGATCATATTATGTTATCTTTTTTTTTTTTTTTAAACAGGAATCAATCAAAATACCTGCCAAGAAATCAGCACAACTATGTTTCACATAGTGAAGAAGTAACATAGACCTTTCCTTGAAAGAATGTGTACTGACCTCAATGCATTTTTGGCACGAGGAAAAAACTGCACTGTATTACTTTCCATTTTTGTAGCTAGACTTAATTATAACATACACTAGATATTAATTATTTTGGACCATAAAGATCTTGGAAAACTGACTGCTTTTTTTATTTTGTCCTTGCATGCTTTAGTTTCATTTGATTTGGAGGAAAGGAGAAAGAGAAGGTCTTTGCTTTGATTTTCAGTGTGACCAAGGTGGGAAATAAAGAGCATACTGTTCCTGGAAAACAAGCTCATTGTATCTGCACCAGCAATTACAAGCAATCAGAGGACACTTGAATATCGATTGTAGTTAGGTGGAAATTCTTGCTTGCCATAAAATGAAAGGCAGGGTCACATTTATCTGCTGCTTATGTTTTTGTGTTCTACCAATACAAACTCAGTCCAACAGTATCCTCAATACATTACAACACACATGTATTTAGTGCTTAGAAAGAATATTTATTAATCTGGAAATATGACTGCTATCTCACAACATCTTTCACATTTGCAGATAAGGATCAAAAGGTTCATATACTTTTTCCACTGTAGGAAAGAAGGTATAAATCTTCTCATATTCATGAAGAGAGAGATTAGGAATTTATAATGTTTACATTCTCTCAGTTATTATGAACAGTAATGAAAAATAAATAAATATATACTGATATAATTAAGTGTACCTAAAAGTATAGAAATTAATATAAATACTTCAATAAAACAATACAGAAAAAGTATCATAACAAAAATAAATAAACATTTTTTGACGGGGAGGAATGAATACTAGCTTAGAAAGTCATGTTTCTTCCCTTGAAGGCTAACAAGGATTTACAAGCCAGCTCCTCTCTGACTCAACATCATTGTTTGGGTCTTATTTTAAGGTTATATGAGAGAGAGGACACAATTATTCTCTCTCCTGTGAGGTGTTGGTTTGCTTTACTACTGAGCCATGCTCACATACATACACGAAGAAAACATTCATTTACAGACAATGCTACCTAAATCTGATTCTTGATTCTCACCTTTTTTCTTCCCTACGCAAGCTTCAGCCATGAAGGTGCTCATGTGAGTTTCCTAAGCTCCACTGTTAAGTGTTGCATTTGAATAAATAAATGCATCAATAGTACAGTGTTCTTAAAGTGCAATTAAAGAGTCCTACAATTTAGGGCTACTGATGAGAAGTATCTAGCAGTATCCTGCTACATTCCTGCCACAAGATAACTGTCAGCATGTTCAAAATGAAAGATCAGCTTATTGTAAAGTTTTGGAATGAAATTGGTATGCACCTTGTCAGGCAGAGAGTGAAGAAAGTAATCTTTTTTGAAGAGTATAACATCCTTGTTACAGGGAGGGAAGCAAGAGGGAGAGAACTCGTGTGCACACTTTAGTGAGTCAGCACAGCAAATATACAAAAATAAGTGCTTGTACCTGAAGTGAAAACGGTGACTTTTCTATTATTAATTTATGTTAAAAAAATGCTTCTGTTAAAAAAATCAAGTTGGGAATAATTTATGACAGTAAGGAATTGCTGATTATTAAAAATAATATCTATTTTCTCTCTCTGGTTTGCAGTATTGTACATTTGCCTATATAATCATTCTTTGTCAGACAGGACTGAGGTGCCAATAGCAACAGAAGATTTTCTGCTCATGATGCGTGGCTTGTTATCCAAAATATTGTCTGAATTTATATTATGATGAAGAAGGCGGCTCAGGATATGAGCCTTCTGACCTTCTTTTATCTACTCCAGTAGATAAAAAGTCATATGCATTCCATATGTTGAATATATTGATCAGGGGAACATTTCCTCTTTAAGAGAGAGAGAAAGATGTTATCAGTATTTTAGGAGACTGCCAGAAGGACAAAGTCCTCTCTTAATGAACAGGTATTTCAGAACATGAGGTTCTATATATAGATGAATATTTACATAAAGTGGGGAATTATCACCATCATTTAGAATAAGCACAGTAATATGAGTGGTAGACTTTTTCAAGCCTTCCTTATAAGCTTGTCCCCTACCCTCTGGTAATGTCAATAAGGAAGAAGTGATTTTAAGTACAGTAATGAACTCTATTATTCATTACAAATTTTATAGACAATTTACTGAAATCACATTACATTTTTGAAGATAGTGATATTCTGGTGCAAAAAGTTGAAGCCTAAGTTATTTACAATATATGAAAACAAAAGTAGTTCTAGTTTAACATATTCCATAGAAAGATACTTACTTACTTCTGAAATTTTAGTTTAAATTCGCTTCTTAGAAAATTATTAAGAACAACTCCTAGTATTTGGGGAACAGAAGAATTAGTTGAAACTGTGGTGAGGTCACAACACATTCTGACATCTAGTAGCTCTCAACAAAAATAACAAAACAAAACAAGAATTCCCACACTTAAGTGAAGAAACATTTTAATAAGTTCTTACTCTGCATTTATAAACTCTACTCAGTAATTAGAAGATCAGAAGAAAAAAAATGAGGATATTGAGTGTGCTGCCTGCTGAACTGCTTTTAATTCTTCACATAAGCAACATGATGCAAACATTTGAAAAACTACTTAATTTTAGGGAGAAAGGCAGCAAGCACAAAGAGTCCATGTAAATCTTATCAGTGCAAATTTTAGCAAAATGAGGACAGCATGCAGGTTTACATACAGCAGCAGGACAGGTTGTAGATGGATTTAAACATTAACTTTAAAAGGAAGGGATTTTTCTCCACTGCACTTGTCTAAATTTTTGCAAGTAAGGCAAAAGAAGAAGTCTTCCCTCATTTCATTCCATTCCTCCTAAGACATTCCGTTTCTGGCCTTTTCAATCTCTGTTTGTTCCAAGATTACTTCAAATGGGAGGCTCGAGAAAAAGGAAAGCCTGTTTAATTAGCACACTGAGCACGGTGCCATCTTTCCCCACGCAGAGGCATGCAGGAAGAGGCTCTCACATCTTCCAGCACCCGCTCTCAGTTGGCTCAGTCATTTGTGAAATGTTTCCCAGTCTCTCTCCTAGATGCTCTGAACAAATATTGCAGCACTCTGGGGGAACATTCAATATGAATGGGGCAAAAGAACATGCAGAACAACTTCCAACACTTTCCTCGGGAAAGCATTTTACTTTATCTGTTTTCATTTGAAAACAGCAAGAGATCCTTCCTCCAGAAAAAATATTCCTGTTGCATGAATTTCATTAGCATAGCTAGGGAGCTCCAACTGGGTACCAAATGGTATGACTTACATTCATGTATATATTTTCTGCCATATGTCAAGGAGTTGGCTGTATCTTGAGAAAATTATAGTTCTGGCTGATTCAGCACAGTGAACAATCCACAGCCAAACATTCAGAAATATGCGCTTAAGGCAAGGAGTAAGGATTTCCATGTCAGTCATTTTTATTTGTAAAGATAAAGAAAATCACTGGCTTATAAATGTCAGAATCAACTGAAGTTCCCATATGATTTCTTACTTATACAGGATAATAAAAATACATCACATATTACTGAGAAATGTGTGATAACTCCACAAACAATTGTGGTTTTATTTGCAGATCTAAAAACAATTTTGTAACTATTTTCCATACATCTAAGATTTAAATTCATTTTGCTAATAAAGTAATTTTTAAAAAAATTGACAGGATTTATCTGTCTGCAGCATATTGTCTGTACTCTTTTCCCATAATAAAAATATTTCCATAGGCTATAAATACCTGAGATCTTTCTTTTTATAGCTCAGAGAAAGTATAGAACTGCAAAACATATCCTAAATATTTATAAAATTGAGCAATTGCATGGAACATAAAATAACAAAACCTTTAGACTGTGTTCAGCATTTGGTAAGTTAACATGCTTAGTACTTTAGCTATGACAGCATTATAGGAGATATTTCTGAGAAAATAGACACAAAAGATGAATCATAAGTCTCTACAAAATGCTATCATATTAAAAGTGATATTTAAGAACAATCTAAAGAAGCAGCTTGGGGTACAGTATCTAACATTACCAGAAAAATGAAATTCCCATGAAGCAGTGCTCCGTCACCATGGCAACCTTGCAAGGTAGCACAAAAGGGTTCATCTTTATGCAACACAGTTTTATAAAATCTATCATCCTAAATGTGACAGCATGTACTATCTTTTGGGTCTGCTGTGACACCACAATGCATAGGAGTTATTAAATATAACCAATGCCTCATTTATTACCAGTCAAAGAAGTTACCTTTTAAATGCAAATGTTTAAAATTAAAATGAAGGGTTTAATCAGTAAAGCTCCCCAACCTTAAATTACCAAAGGGAGAGTAACAATATCAGCTTTCCTGACATTGCGTTTTAAATACACTTTTAAAATATTAATACTAAGAACTATGGTTATTTTTGACAACTGTGACATGACCTTTAAAAGTAAAACTAATAAAAGCAGTATGACCACGTCTTTTGAAATAAAACCCTATAATCTGAAAGCATAAAAGCTATACTAATAAGTGATGACAAAGAGGATTACAGTGCAACCTAGAGAGTATATCTTTAACAATTCTCAAGACACCCCTTTTTACCAGATAAATATAATCTATTAAACTTAAAACATGCTTGAGAGCAAGGTTACCAGGCAAAACTGCATCAAGTGCTCCAGGTTAATTTAATTCAAGTTATTTTCTACAGAATGTCTAATTGTGAATGGCTCTGCCTATTGATCTCTTGCTTGGATCAATAACTTTTTTCCATCTCTGTGAACCACACAGGGAGAAGAGAAAAAAAAAAAAAGAATTCTAAAAGATTTCTTGCACAGAGGCTGGTCTCTTTCTTTCTTTTTCCACAAATGTCATTTCTTATTTTGAAAAATCATGCAAAACAAAATCTCCAAGGGAATTAAATGAAAGTATGCAAACTGTAATGAATCATAAACTTTCAAATACTGTGTTGAGGTCTTATTTTTTCTAACACTTTTTTCCTTTTTTTTTTTTCATACAGCTTGTATAAATCTAGAGAAAGATATTTTAAATGACCTTTAGGATATCAGAACATGCACAATACTGGCTTAGTGAATGTAAAGAAAACCCAGAAGTAACCTTCTTCTCATGAAATTGCACCATAAAAAGAACATTTTCTTTTTCTCCCATATTAGGGTATAAGTTTATGGACTCAGTAATAGAAATACACATCCTGATGCAGCTTGGTTTCAAAGGTTTGATTTATAGGTTAGTGTGACTAATAGGCATGCCTCCTAAGGAAAGGTCTGTGTATGTCAGCAATACAATTTACATTCTTCAGAAATAACTGCTCAAATAGAACTGAGGTTCTGAGAATAATTAGAC
Organism: Oceanodroma leucorhoa; assembly: GCA_030449065.1. Taxonomy (NCBI): domain Eukaryota; kingdom Metazoa; phylum Chordata; class Aves; order Procellariiformes; genus Oceanodroma; species Oceanodroma leucorhoa. The sequence continues at coordinate 5,838,417 of JASVER010000043.1, forward strand.
TAGGGAAGGCACATATGTACTTTTTTAATAAATATAGAATATAGTCTTAATAAGGACAGAAAAGAAAGTGGAAAGTCAGAATTATCTGAGGAACCATCTTACCATCTAAGCACTTTTTCAATTCCAAATTACTTCATTAGAGAGGGAAAAAAAAATGAGAGAAATGCTATGTCAGTGTCATAACCACAAGACAGCACTTTTCCAGCTTTGCTACACCGCTTCACAGGACTCTGATGACAGAAAAGGGACTATTAAGACAGTTTAGCCAGCTTTCTGGGACTTACCCCAGCAGGAAAGAAAGCCCTGCATTGCACAAAGTTGGCAGGTAGCCTCTCTGGCACCACGTCACATTACACTGCCACAAGGAAGGGCCTCCCTCAAGAAGCACTGTTTCCCATTAATCCCTTGATGCAGTAATGGGACATACAAAGTCACAGAATTTGTCATGAGTATCTCTGAGGTGACCCTAAATTTGATGGGGGCTGAATTAGATCCAAGCTCCTAGTAGAGTTTATGAAACAGTATAAGGTTTCATAAAATATACCTGTTGGCTCTTTTGCCCTTGTCTTGCCCTCCAATTGCTCACACGAACGTACGAGTTTTATAAATGCGTGGCTAAGATCTCATTCTTCAAAGCGATTATGAGTAATGAAAAAAATCTTCAACATAATATAGAGAAGAACAATATAAAAAGTGTGTAAATGACATCCGCACTTTCCAGCCTTTCAAAGATAATACCTTGAAAGCCTTATTACTGCTGACCTGACATGCATAACGCCACTGCTAAGATTTCACGTTGAAGCAGCTGTAAATTGGATAGCCAAGACCCACCCATGTTGGTCAAAGAGTTGGGGCTCCTACCCCAGAGCAAATCTGAATGGGGAGGAGGTAAACGTCAAATGTAGCAACTTGGCTTTGGGTTGCAAGACCTAAACCACATTTTGTTATTCCTATACCTTAAGATCAAACTACTCAGACATCTAAATCACATATTACTTCTTCTAAAAACCGTGTCTCTTTAAAAACAAAGATAAAAGTTATTCAGATGAAGAGTAATGGTTAAAGCTTTGTAGTTTACAGCAACCAAAACTGGAATGATGTTGAAAACCTGCTTAGCACATCTATGCTTTTCCTTGCATCATACAACAGAGCCATGTTTGATTGACTACAACTTTTTTCAGGAAGAGTGTGATGAACACCCAGAATCAATTGTCAGCTGATTCAGAGCAATTTTATTGTAACAACAGCATATTCCCAGCTCTGAAAGCAATTTCATCTCAGCATTGCCCGTATTAAGACTGTATTTTAAATAATATTGTATCTTCATCTGCGTTCTAATTTGAATACAGTAATTAACACTAACTGCTTAGTATCTTTGATTAAGAAATTATTTATAATGCTTGCTGAACTTGATAATTCCACAATATCRTCCAATTTATTTTCTACCATAAATTTGTGACCTACTCTATTTTTGTGACTAGGGTGGTTTGTGCATGCTTTTGCAAATACTATGACTGTTAAATGGCAATTTTCTTCCTATATATTTCACATATGAAAAAATAAAGGGAAACTTTATAATTATTCTTTAAAAGTTCTACAAGATGTATGTCTTTAAGTCTTGAAAAATAATAAGGCTGAACTGCCAACCTCATTTTATTCAATAAGAGTTTTGCCATAGACTTCAGTGAGGCTAGGATATTGCCTTTACAGTGTTTTACTAATGAACAAGATCACAGACAGATTATTGATTCAAAGTAGAATTAAGGCTACTCCATAAAGTTCAGAGAAAAAATGTCAATCTACTTAAAGTTTTGAGGTATCTAAGTAATATGATTTTAAATTGATTAATTCAATTCAAAGCCTTAAAAAGGAATTTATATAAACACAAAATTAGTGACTGAGTTTTATACTATTGAAACTACTGCTTCATCACATGGATGATAATACATCAATTTATTATAAACATTTAAAAACCCTACACTTTTCTAGGTTATCCCACAGCTTAAAGTATATTTTAATGACATAACCTGCCATCAAAGTCTTAAAGTTTTACATCAAAGCCCAAAGTTAAAAACATTCTTTCAGCAGCTATTGACTATTTCAAGACATAGATTGAGGGATGTATATTTTCATTTCTTAAAAGTGGAGAAGAGAGAATGCATTGTACAAGAAAGAAAGGTCATGGCAAAGCAATAGTGCAAGTGAAAAAAAAAAAGGCAATCTTAAATCAATAGTAATATTAGCTATATTGATTACCTTTTTCATTACTATCACTCTGAACACAAAACAAATTTCTACTATATCAGCCTCTAATAATATCTCTGGGCTGGATGAAGGAGAGCAGGTGGGGCTTTCTTCCATTTTTCTATGAGCAATTCAATGATAAGAGCAGCACTCACAATTTACCACAAAAGCAAATTAGTAGCTGACATAATACCTGGTTTCATAGCAGAAGCTTGACTTTTATACAGTTATACCCAATACCTTTACAATAAATAATACCACAGTCCTCCCCTGTCTCCTCTCTTACAAATTTAGAGCAATTAGTTGTTATTCCCAAGAGACGGACTATGAAAAATTTTCTCACTGTAAAGATACTAGGTTTCACACATTCGTGCCCCAGCAACAGCTCTGCCAAAACTTGAATTCACCACAGAGGTAGCAATAGTGCTCTTCAGCAACTTCTGTCTACTGAGGACTTCTGCTTAGGAGAAAGGTGCCTTTTGAAATTAGTGGTCTATCCTTGATAGCCTCTTTCATCGCTTGACCACAATGGACTTGCTGCCTGACATATCTTTGCCTACACTTCTACTGCCGCCTTCCTGGTCTTAGACTCGCCACTTCTAGAAGCTGAAGAGAGAGGCAGTAGCTACAGGAAAATTTGGCTCCAGTTTTAATAAAGCACTTAACATAAAACCTGCCAAATTCCATTCTGCATCATGCTTCCAGGTTGAAATCTTGCTTAAGTGGGAGTATTTCCTGCAGCTGAACAATAAGCCTGGGACATAAGGTATCAGTTGTTTTTTTCCTTCACTCCAAACACAGAATAGTAGAACTTCAGCAGAAGATTCGAAAGAAGTAAAATCATGAAAACAATACTGTCGTCATCATCTCTGTCCTTATTTTGATATATAAAAACTAGTGAAAAAATGATCACTCATTGACCGTCAGCTCACAGCTATATGTGCATTCTTTCTTTAAGAAACCTAAGAACTAGATGATGACATAAACAGCTCGATAGTAAGAGGTGGGTTTGCCATACAAAAAAGTAGTTATTAGCTGACATTTGATAATACAATCCATATGCAAATCCTCAATGGATTTGTAAGGCATTTTCCCCCAATCTAACCTTCTATACTAATAAGTGTTTTCTTAAGGAAAATATTAAATCATTGCAAGTTGATCTGTAATTCTAGAAACCCACCTTTTTCCATTTGCAGAAGGCTACATTTGATATCTAAAAGAGAACCTCAGACTTTTCTTTACAATATGATATGCCAAACTAAATGCATTGTATAGCACCTCATTCAGCACACTTCAATTTTCACACTTTTATTGACTTTTATAACAGCAGATGAGTCCTGAACTTCTGAGTACTGGAAAGGAAAGTAATTTTACGCCCCACATATTCTAGGCTGATCAAAACCTTAAACCTTTCCTGTCTCAGTCGGTAGCAATAAAAGATTTGTGTATGCAAGATTATACCGTCCCTCGGGTGATTCTGCTGTCTGTGCTGGATCAACCTGTTGCACGGCAGCAACTCTACTCTCCGTGCTTAAGTAAGGCTCCATGCTACAGCCAGCACTATTCCCAGCTTCGGTGTTAGCTATGATGTGAAGATTTCACATACTGCTGTAACCTTCATCTGTTTAGGCCTTCTTTCCAGACTCTCAATAGGCAAGAAAAGAGACGTCAAAGGCCTAATAAAGACCTTGTCCAGTATTTATATGTTAATCAAATGGTAATATATCTCACATTTTAATGAGTTACTAAAATCAGGTTAACAGTCTATAACTGTCATTAAAATTATAGACACTTTTGTTTTAAAGCTACTTTGAAATAAAATGTTTTAACAGATTTGAATTCGAAGAGAAGAACCAAAAGCTAGAAGTTGCCAAAACTCACACAGGGATATGGCCATGGCTATGCCTTCTTAGCGTTCAATGCCAAAATTTAGACATTTGCAAATTCACAACGTAGATTGTGACAACCACAGTTTGGACCTCACAACCTTTGCTCATCCATTTCTTCAGTTACAGGTGTTTCCAGTACTAAAATTCCCCCAGTACCCAAAGGCACTTGATATTTTTCCATGTATTGTAGAACAATCCTGCGTGCTAAGCCAAGGGTTGTGAATTCTAGTGGGAAGGATCTCTCTAGCCCTTTGGTTAGATCTCTGTTAGCTTTGCAATGCTTAGGTCCCCTTTGTAAAGCTAGCCTTCACTATGAAAGGATTTTTTTCTGTAAAATTTATGGTAAGAAAGATTGACTGCCTCTGGATGTGTAATTCAATTTGAAGAATCTGAAAACTGTTACTGAAAATCACCCCTATTTGCCAAAAGGCTGACAAGCTATTTGCACAAAACCATAGAAAGAATTCTGGGAGATGTCAATAATGAATAGGATAAATGTTCTCCAGCTTGATAACTAAAGAGAGCTTGCTGATAAATTTTAAATGCGTTCAGCGTGCTGCATTGTGCTCTAGAGTTACTTTATATAGCTATTGCTCCTGGATTTATACAAAAAGAAGTAGTTCTGAAATAGCGCTACTTCTGTTTCAGATTATTTGACATTTTAATGCATGTAAGTAATGTTTGTGTGTATGTAATGTATGTATGCCATTTCCTCATAAAATTTTTAGACTTAAAAAATAGTGAGGGTTTTTTTTTTGGCTTTTTCCATGTTTAGATATAAAAAATGCAACATCTTTCTTTAGGGGGAATATAAATGTTTGGGCATTATATTCAAACATTATTTTATGAAATAACATATACTCTACCTATTCCCTTCTCTTCTTCATTCTATTTTCTTCTACTATTATATTTGATATTAGATTTGAAGCATTTGTGCTTCAAGGTCTTTTAAGCTTAAAATAATGTGCTTTTGGATTAGGCACCTAGAAGTACCCAGATACCTAATACCACATGTAAGAGTCAGGTATCTTCATACTTTTAAAAAACTTTCCCTAAATGTTTATATTTTGGACAGTCAGAGATTATTTCAACTATTTCTCCTTATTTAAGGCTAAGCTACACAAAACCTTATGAAAATTTAGGTGGAAACATGAAAATTTAGGTGGAAACAGACAGAAGCTCTGTTTACAAGTCAGTGGTGTAAAGGGATAAGGTAAAACTGGTTTTGACTGTTTCAGCTTGCTTATTTTAGAGGCAAACATAGTAAGTTCTTTCTCCTTTCTTATGCCTTCTTATGCTTATTTCTTTTGCCACCACTATAAACTCTCGGATTATGTGAGAGCACTCTGCTACCTAGTTCTGCCCATGGACCTAATCTGGTTAGGCAAATATCATTGACCTCTGCTTAAGACCTAGAAGTCTTGGGTTTTTGTCTTCATTAGCCTTCCTCTCTTGATATAGATCTACTTCACAACGTCCTTCTTCTCAGCTGGTCTGAAAGCACGTATGCTAAAGTACACACAGCTCTATTTAATTCACTGTATTTGAAAAGATTCTTTGCTGATGTACAGGTGATGATCAAATCAAGCCTATCGCCTAAATATTTAATATTACTTTCAGAGATATGAGTTAAAATACAGTAACGAGGGGAGGAGGATGGTTGAAGGAAGCCTTTTGCTCTCAAAAAATGTTGTCATGAACTTAATATAAGTAATTTTGTTATCAAATCAATTATGAAAATTGAAGATATGAAAGCGTCGGAGTTGAAATGTCTTTGACAGAAATATAGCATTGTTGAACTCTGATCATACATCAAGTGCGACAGAAATGCATAAGCAGGGTTCTTCTTTCTAAAGATTAAATGAACAACTAGATAGCTTGCATTAGGCACGTCTTCCAGGTCTCTCAGGCAGTTTTCTGTATGCTCTCAAGCCAAGCAAGGACCTTGTGATGCCGAAGGATTGCCAGCTCTGGGTTYTGCACTTCTAAATTGCAGTCCACTCCCACACCGACGGCTCTTTCCACTTCCCATTCTTCTACACTTCTCATCCCCTTCCTGACTCTGGCAATATAAATAACAAAGTGGACGGGTGGTTGGTTTTATTAAAGGTTTGTCTGGGCCTATTGAATATTAGAACAGTCGGTCCTAGGAGAAAATACTTTGCAGGAAATAGCTATGGTGTTTTAAAGCTCTTGGAGCTTAAATTACCTTACCTTTCTCCTAGCAGCAGGGAGATGCAGACAGTAGGACAAAAGAATGGAATAATAAAATCTTTTATGCCTATATTTCTGTAGCTCTTCAGAGCCTTCCTGGCTTCATTGAAACTTCACAGACACAGGTAGTTTTCAAATCCATCTAGAAATGTCAGGCTACTGAAGTTTGCCCATGTAGTCTTCTACTTAATGCCCTAGCTTTTCAGGGGAAAGTTTTGAAAACGGTAACCCAGAACAGGCTGCTCTTACTACCTTGTGCCAAAAGTTGCCATCCTCCCACACTGCAAGCAGGTATTTAATTAGCAAAGCACTTCACAAAAGAAAGATAAACTTTCACACTATAAGGAAAAACACTGTCCTTCAGGAAACAGGAGACACAAGAGATGCATAAAGATTTAGTGAAGTTCCACTCAGCTTTACTCACCCTTTTCATATTCCCTGAGGTTTCTACTTACCACAAGAAAAAACCTTTCTCTCAGTCCATATTCACACTACTGCCTTGATCATAGGAAAACTGAACACCTTCAGTGCATGATAATTAAGTGCACCTGTAATCCAATTAATATTTCATCTGTCTCCACACAGGCAGTGGCTTTGTTCTTAGACCACAGAAACCCCGTTCATTACTCATTTTAGTTAAAAAAAAAAACAAAAAAACACCACACAAAACAAGGCAGAGGAAAAACAGCCCAAACACAACTTGTATAGCTTCTAAAGAAAACTGAAATCCAGAAAAAAATAATGCTAATTTAGGTAGCTAAATTAGGAAATTTACCCAGCAACAAYGTTCAAAGATTTCTCTTCTTCCTTTCTTGCTCTGTGTTACTACTGATAAATTTCTCTTCCCAAACCATCCTGATTGGCACTACTGTCTGCTCGGTTTTATTCTTAGTGCCTACTTACACACAAAAACCCTACAATAAGCTCAAACATTGAAGCAATCAGAGGGGCTCCATGTAGAGCTCCTAAAAATAAATTAATCTAGCTTTTGAATCAAAGATATAGCAATTCTGGAGTACTGGAAAGCTGTTTTTTTCAGCACGAATACGACTAACATGCCTGGGCATGTCAACAGTCATGACCACACTTCATTGATACTCAAACATCTGCTGAAACTGTCAGCAGATGCACTAAGGGCAAAATAGTCATTGAGAACTATACTTTAAGATATGGAAAGTTCATGCTTTAGCTGCCAATTAGGTTCTCCTCTGTCCTTCAGCATAATGACAGACAGTTTGCAACCATGAATGCATCAGGGCTTCAGCAGTTCTCCTGCTAAACAAAGACTCTTAGAAAACAGAGGCAACACAGGACAAAATAAATATCAATATATAATATATTGCAAATATAAAGGAAAACAGATTGTGTGGTTTTTTTCCTCCCATGTACTAATTTATGTGAAGGTGAATATTCTAATCCAATATAAATTATACAAAATGATCTAATTTTAATGGCTGGAGGGTTTGGGGTTTGTTTTTGGTTTGGGTGGTTGTTTTTTTGTGTTTTTTGTTTCCCCTGTCAATTACTATATATCAGCCTTCAAAAATATGATAGCATCCGTGTAGTGACATTTCAATATGCCCTGTTCTCAAACACTTCTACTAAATTAATTATCTGAAAATATCAGCTGCTGCCAGTTCTGAGGGATGACACAGCCCAAGGAGGAAGCTGCTCGCAGAGCTTCTGAAGTCCCCACGCTCACCGTACAGCAGCGCAGGAGGAACTACGGGCGTGTATTTGAAACCTGTTCCTCTGTGCGCCACCGGTACAGTCTGAACACAGTCCAAAGATACGGAAAAATAGCATTCAGCTTTTCCTTATGCGAGAGACTGAATGTCCAGTTTCCCAYTTCCCTATGGCTTTTCCCCACAGAGCAAGTGTACTGATATGGGTGTATAAGTTCCAGCTTCATAAGGACACAGAGGCAGATCAGAAAATGAGGACAGATGTGGTGAAAGAGAGGCCTCCTGTTTACTACACACAGAGATGCTTCCATATTATACCTTGAATAATTAGTGCATAAAATAATAATGAAAAAAACTGTAGCAGAGATTTTTTTCCCCATCCAAGTGAATACACTGCTGTATTCTCCCCAGTGGCACAAATTCAGCTGTTTGTACATATATTTCACACATTGTATTAATAAATTATCAATCAATAACAGGATGTTAATAACCCAATGTCTGTTTTTCTACAAGGTGTGAAACTGAACATCAGTAATGATGCGTAGAAGATACACCTAAACAATTGGTTTTCCTCATTCTCTCTGATAGTCAACATGTATTATTAGGGAAAAGTTTGGAATTCTTTTAAACTAGAAATATTCTAACTTTATTGAATTAAATAACCCCCCCATTTTTTCATATGTTGAGGGAAAAACTGCAAACTCCCATTTGCCTTCTTGAATTTTAGCAAATAACAGGATCTTTTCCTGGCTACAGTAAAACTGAAGATTAAGAAAGTATTTGAAATCTTCATGAATAAAGATAATTCTGATGTAGAATAGTAAGTCCTTCACTGAAGTAGCTTATGATTCCATCTTCTCCTTTTCTGTGAGCATACAGCAACTAAAGAAGACTACTTAACTCACAGTGAATATATATTTGAACGAYGAGGTTCAAAGAGAAACCAGATTTTAGAAGACTGGGTTCAGTCTTTAAATTAAAACTCTGGTTCTTAGGAGTTTGAATTTTTCTTCTGCCTAATTCAGAGCACTCTTACAAGACTGTTTTAGCCTCTGGTTTATAAAATTTTCTGGATTAGATCACGATTTCTGTTTCTCATTGAATTTGTCAGCTTTGTATAAGCATTTTTCCCCGTATTGAAGAGCAAAAATGAACAGCTCCAGTTCTGCTGCACAAATAATTCCTGAAAATGTTTTGCCCAGTTTTATCTGGTGAAGCAATCGCTGTATAACATGGTAAACTCACTTCTTACTGTATAACTGGAAGACCCCCATACCCTGTTGTAACTGTGTTATGAGAGTCTGTGTAAAACAAAAATACTGAATGGCATAACATTCCTGCAAATGAGATTGTTTAACTGTAGTACTCAATTTAAAGTATTAAAAATAAATTATCACAGAAAAATGTTGAGCTTTAAGAAAGACTAATCTCCTTTTGATTCACACTTCCATACATGTTTGAGGCTTTTCCATGAAGATGTTTCAGTTTTCATGTTACATTCTGACTTAAGGGAATGCTTTGAATGTTTTTTCCAGTTAGTCCATAAAGAATGTTAGGGCTTGACTTGGTGTTTTGGGGGACTCATTGATAAATAATTCCATCTACACAAGAAATACGATAAAATTATCCCTAGTAAAATAAAACTGAGGTGGCTGGTTTTATAGTCTGACAATTTTCTTACATGTTACCACAGTAATTTCTCTATTACGTGTGATTCATAGGCTTCAAGGCCAGAAAGGTTGTTTTTTATTATCTAGTCTTATTTCTTTCATAATACAAATTACAGGCTGTCAGCTAGCACATGAAAGACCTCCTCTTTAAGAAGTTGAACAGTTAAGAACCTAGGAAATGTATTTTTAGACTTACTGAAGCCTGCTCTTCTGACTTGGGTCTCAAGGGTATGCCAACTAGGTAGAGAAACATAGGCACATTCTTGCCTCCCAAGGTGGGTAATTAGCATGACCTAGATATATGTACATTTCTAAGAGTTATATGTAGTTATTAAAAGCTATAGGGCTGATATACAGATCTTGTAGGTGTTCTGAAAAGGAAAATATTAATTACACGTTTGTATTACTTTTACAACAGCTCAATAAACACATAACTTTCAAAAACCTGTTTCTTTAACAAGACTATCCATTTCGGGGACAACACAAGGCATAACACTCTCTTCTCTTTTAGAACAATAAATAAATATCAAATACATGTGTTTTCCTGGAAGAGAGAATAAATGACACATAATAGTGATTTATGGATGCAGACACAGCAGTCATTTTTATTACATATTTGTCATTATAGAAAACTTTACTTTCTGAAAGGTAAACTCATGAAGTATAGCAGAACTGAATAGTCTCAGGGCATTTCTATTTATCTGTGTATGTGCCTATGTCCTGAATGCATCTACATGTATGTATGTTAAATGTGTATATGCTATTAAATATTTTTGAGGAAATTGTCCTTTAGAGTTGTGAATGACTTACTGTATTTTGCCCTATGTATTCAGTGTTTCTCAATATTTTCAATGGGAATACAGGAATACATCCTCTTCACAGTAACCTAAACAGCTCCCTCACTTGCTCTGAGGGGGTTATGTAGCAGTAGACTAACAGTGGGATTCAGGTGGCTTTATGTAATGTTCAGAATATAGATTTGCCATAGATCTTTTCCTCTGTCTAATATGGGATGTATGGATATGTATGAACATACCAATCCTATACAGATAAACATGTTGTACAAGAATCATATAAAATTACCAATTTCCAAGTTTACCTTTGTTGCTCCAATCTTGCACTTAGATACTTTTATATGATTCTTTTCCGAAGTCTAAATTTTCTTCCAAACCTTATAATACAGTTACAGTCATGGACAGTATCCTTATTTGAATAATTTATTGCAGAGAACTATAGGGCTGAAAAGTCTGCTAAGGACACAAAAAAAGTCAGTTCATGACTGACACAGACACAGCTGTATTTACATGTGTTTGAAGGTTCATAATGATGAAAGCACCTTGAAGTATAATTGCAAAATTTATAGCTTACACAAGTATTCAGGTGAAATGAGAGCACCAGTTCAGTACTTGTACCACAATGATCTGGGGATGTTCAGGTATATAAAGATTAAATGAATAGAATCAGAATCTTTTGAATTCTCACATCATCTTTGTGATGATGTAAACATACACCAGTGTTACGGTTCAATGTAATTACCCAAATAACTCTTCTAAAATTGAAAACTATGTAACAACCAGTCAGTAGTTGCAGTTAATACAAATAACATCAAATATCCATTTAAATGACATATCATTCATAGTGAAAACAGCATTGTCAAAGAGGCATTTGGCTCTAAAACTAATTTACGCTTTGTTTTGCACAGCTTCAATAGTAAAATCACAACATTAAGTACCTCATATGCATGCAAACGTAGTTTTCAAAGGTGATTTGCCTGTAACTGAGCTTGGTGATTTTTTTTTTGACGATTTCTTACAGACTTGTGCAAATACTAAGCATAGTACCTTATAGGACCAGGTTGTTAAGCAGATCCATTAACTGAGAAAATCAAGAGACCAGCTTGTATTATCAGCAAAATATCTGTGATGCCCTTTTTCTGAGATGGAAAGCGCTTATCTGGAACCTTTTTGATATAACCCAAGTTCTTCCTAATAAAGATATTCAGGTTCAATGAAGTAGGAAATCAGGTAAATTATTCCTAATTTTTAATCCTAGAGAGACATGTTACTGTTGGGTGGGAGTGGGGTCACATAATTACCAATGTAGCTGGCATCAGGAATCAATCTCAGGGTTTTCAGCTAACAGTTACGCTTCAGAAGCAGAATATTAATGGTCACAGGAAGGTATTTAGCCTCCTTCCCTTTGKGTGGATACTCCTTCTGAAAATGGGATAACAATGGTTCATGATATGAAATGCAGGACAGACCTATTAACTAAAGGTAACTCCAGTGAAAAATTTACAGACTTATACTCACTGCTGAATTTTGCTTTCTGGGCAGCCTCTTCTCTGTCTAAAGAATATGCAAATGCAGATGAAAGGGATGAGACCCTTTTCTTTCCTGCCACCCCCAATATAAATAGGCTACTCAAGTCAATGCTGTGATGCYATCAGTGCCAGGTGTGGCCTACCAGTTTCTCTGGTAGCCTCTTGTTATCCAAGGTTGCCTCTACACAGCTTTAGAGAAGGTGCCAGCAAATCAGTCCAGATGTTTCCCTTCTTTAAGGAACACATGTCTACTTTAAGCAGGCAACAAGATGTACCAGAATCTCTAAATTACATTAGCAAGTTACAAAAACAAGCTCTAAATTAAATGAATGGTGTGCTAATCAGAAAATTAGTGTAAGTGGGTGCCAACAGAAAAAAAAAAAAAACAACAAACAAACAGAGCTGTTGTAAGTGGAGAAAAAATTACTTCTTTCACTAGAATAAATGAATTAAATAAAGAGATTCAGTTGTTTTCTTTTCCTTCCAAGCCTGGAAAAAGATATTTGGGTAACAGGTAGGTAYGTATGAAAACCATTAAAAGAATGGTGAAGGTGGAATTTCGTAGCAAAGTCCATGGTCCATCGTCCAGACTCAGTTCCTATGAAAGTTTTCTCCTTTGTCCTCCTGAATTTCCCAGTTCATTGCAGTTTCAATGTTCTACTGATACTTAATTCCTCTGGGTGGTCCCTGAAGTGAAGATGGAAACCTACCTTCAAGCAATTAAGAATTTCATAGAAGGCTTTGAATGTCAGGAAAGACACATATTAMTAATATTGGTGCAAATTATATTGTTTAATTAAAAGATTTTAAAGGAGACTGGATAATTTCAATTTTTGTTGTTTCTAAGTAGCTTGGCATATTATTATAACCAAAGAAAATTACTGTAGAGTTAAAGAGTAGGTTAAAAATTTTGTTCTTACTTCTACAAGAACAATCAATTCTGACCACACTATTTAAATGTCTTTTTCAACTCTTCTGTGGGAAGTCATTCTTGGTGGAAAGATATCGTTATGATGTGCATTTAGAGAGCATAGTCCGCATTTTCAGTTATATCACTACAATTCTAGGGTGGTTTTCTTAAGAGTTCATTAAATTTAGTTTCTTTAGAAATTGTGAAAAAGTTTACTCCTGAATTTAGTAAGCTTGCATGTAGACAAATCTTAGAGATTTTTGAAAATACTCCTCCTGAGGGCTCTGATTTCTTTCCACTTAACTGGTGAAGCTCCACTGAGCATGATTCTGATTGGATTAATGTTAAAGTCAGCTGAGACTTCTGCTATGAGTGAGAAGTACAATAATCTCCAATTACTTGTGGTTTTCACTGAAATAATAGAGATTATAGTCTGTTGGGCTTTGTTCAGCTGCTTTTGTAGATTTCAAGAACTGAATTTTATCCTAGGAAAATCTTAGCTGTAGTGCAACCCAGAGTGAAGCTGTAATCCTTAGTGTCACTCTAACGATGTGTTTGGCTCAGTAATGTCATCAGATATTAAAAGAAGATGTAAAGGAGAAGGTTTCAGGATATTCTACAGGATATCCAAGGAATACACCTCTCTGAAATCTCTGCTTTGTTGGAAATGCCTGTGAAATTTGTATGAAACTCTCATGGAATTTAATTGTGCGAAAAAGATTCAGATTGCTGCAGCTTTTAATTCTCATTTTCTGTGTATATTTATACATACATAAATGTTTGCTTTGAGGAAGAAATGCCTAGTTTTCCTATTTCTTCATTGCTTACCTGCTCAAGATCTTTTTTTACCTCTTCAGAGTGACAGCCTTACTGTTTCCCATACTCAATAAATCCCCACCTAGTTTTTGGCCTGAAATATGTATCCTTCGTCTTGAAAGAGCTTTAATACTATTTTGGAAGGCTCTCTGTTAGCATACCCGTCTTCTGGAGAGATCTATGCTCAGAAGTGGAGCCTAGTGTCGAGGAAACCAAAATCTTAAATACATACTATCTTATACTACAATGCCTTCTGGACCCAGGAGAAATCTACACTTTTGCAAATATAACATTTTTTTTTACATAAAATCCCTTATAGTTCCACATTTATTTTCTTCCCTCTGAATCCACAGGAGACCTATGGTATGGATACATATGTATATATGATACCTAATAATTCTGAGTGACATCAGAATGATTCAGAATATGGTAAATGTTTTATTTTGGTGGTGGAAAGGTGCTAGAACACATGGCATGGATTGGACATTACCACGTGGTGACTTATGTCAGAAAAATAACATTTTTAAGATAAATGTGTTCCCCTTTCTTTATATAGTTTTCTTGATATTTACGGCAGGTCCTTACAATTTCTTTTCATACTGCTGATCAGGAATCAGCTATCTCACATACAATTTTGGGCATATGTGTCTCAAGACAGAATTTGGATTTCTGTTCTTGATGTTGATGGATTTCTTCTAAGCCATGTACTTTAGACAGAAAACCTCTTCAACAGTCACGTCCCGCTGCATTTTTCACCTTAGGGAACATTAATTGATCACATTTCAACATAAAGATGAATCTGCAGCTCCAAATGCCATGTTCCAGGCTTGCTAGGTGTCACTCACTGAAGTGCAAGTAAATTATTTGCTTCAATGCACCACAACTTTTAAATACATAAAGATATCACCCTTCTGATTAAAAYGTGTATATTTCATTATGATTGATATCGAAAAAAAATTTGAACAGATTAACCATAAAAATATAAAGATAGTATAAATGTTTAATGGAACACATATGTGTAGGCGTAGGTGCATGGGTTACACAAAAGAACTTAATYGCAATATTTTTTGTGAACATCAGTCACTATTTAACTATATTTATGAGGCTCTTTAGAAAAAAGAAGTCACTATAGAACAGATATGATATGTAGTTACTGCTTTTTGGAGCACTTTGAAGAGCTTTATGTTTAAAGTTCCTTAATTTCTTTAAAAAGGTAATTCTCATTAAAAAAAAGAATCAGGTAAATTATATATAGAATATTTTTTAAATTGTTGTGCTGATCATTTTGTAAATTATACCAGACTGTCAGAATGTTTGGGCCCTGTTAAATGGAGGATAAATTTTTAAACATTATTGATTTGTTCTTTTTTATCAGTAGAAGCAACTATGAGATTGAGCGGGGAAACGCAGGTTATCCATTCTTCTGCTGTAATGTCACTTAGAAATGATTTCAGTTACCTGAGCTTGTCAATCTCATTCTGTGTAAAACTCCTAAATTAACTCAGTTCAGTTCTAGCAATGAGTCTTTCAAATAAGCTGCCATCACCTAGGATATATAACTATGTGAACAAGATCAGAGAGCCAAGAAAGCCCTCCATCCATGTTTTGCACTTGCCAGGCAAAAGCCAGCTGCAGTTGAGAAGGCATGTAACTGAATCCATGTCATCAGGGCACCGAGCCAAATATAATAAGCTGTGCTAGAGCTCAGTGCTGTACCAAAGCATTTAGATGGCTTCTGGACTATTGGTGGCTCAGGCCAAGGAAGGCTGGAGGATGTGTGACTTTCAGACCCACTTTGAAGCAGCACACACAAAAGCAGATGAGGATAGGCTTTTCAACAATCCCGGGAGGTTCAGGTAGTGTAAGAGGACAAAAGTATTTCAGTTCTTCGAAAACAGAGCAAAAAAGAAAGTCATCACAATAAGATGAAGTTGTGGTCGCATTGAGGTTAATGACTGAATTCCACATAATTCGATATTAGGGGAGGTTACTAGCACAGGGTGATATTTGTGTTACATGACACAAGCACTACATAATTACTTAGCTATAACATACCATTTTAATGCTCATGATTGTTTACAGATTTATTTTAATTGCTTTTATTWTTCAGTGCCCTATTTTTATTGTGATTGATAATTAACAAAATTCTGCTCTTACAAATACCCAGTGGCATCACTTTGGTTTTACAGATATTGTACGATAGCTTGTGCAATACAAAACTTGCCCTCTTTTGGCAAGGAAGTTGACCCATATATAAATTGACGTTCTGAAGTCTTTCTTCAGCATTTATACACAGTATACCAAATACCAGCACATCAAAAGCCCATAATCTAATACAATAAATTGCAGTTGTACAATCAATCTTTTGGTAGAAACACTCATTGCTCAGCTAGATATAATTTAATAGTTTGTTATGGATCTGAGTGGCACACGTAYGATTTAAAGCTGCATATAATCTCTAAAGTAATAGAACAGGAGTATGAACATAGTCTTTAGGTATAAAATGAGTAATATATATAGTCAAAAGTAGGTTATTTACACAGAAATAAACTATAGGTAAAAATATGTATAAGCYTAAGAGAACTGCAATATAAAAAGGAAGTAATACATGTCACTATGTTATAATAACTAAATTATAAATCCCTTTCATTGCTCATCAAAAGAAAATGAAAAGGAGGAGAGGAATTTTTTGGAAAAAATAAACAAATGGAGTGTTTTACATTAGTTGCCATGTAATCTTAGTTGTATTACTATTCATCACGAAATAATTCTGCATGGGAAATCCAAGAGGTACTAACTTTTGACAAGGTAAGGTCTATAGGTGGAAATGGTAGTTTTATCAGACCACCCACAATAGTTGCAGAAAGCAGACGAAATTTGTCTGAGCACAAATTTGTTTGGGCACAAATTTTTTKGGGGCCAACAAATCCTTTTCGATGTCTGTTATGAGCAGCAGACTTTAAGGTTTGCTTCGAATTCAAAGAATTGCTCTGAGTAGCATATTCAAGTGGTCTAATAAAAACGTAAACCCCATTTACAAGCCTTGCCTTGCCTATGTCTTTTCATCACCACAGCTGCGACAACTCTACTGCTAAAGCTGTATACAGGTAGGTGATTTCCAGGGGAAGAAAAAGGAATTCCTAAGTATTTCTGAACATATATGATGCTTATCAGAAAATAAACGAATGACAGTACAACTAAAAGCTTGCGGCTCTTCCCAGAATTAGGCTTAGCATCTACAAGGAGCAATGGACCAGGAAAYAAGTTTTGTATAGCTCTGAAGTTAAGAGACACTTCTACATAGGCTCTCGGCTTTATGTTATATCCTCCTTTATGTCAGCATGTCAGCTGGTTTTGTAAATAGATCGAGTTATATGACCTCGAGTACTGACAGATGTCTCAGCACCGTGACATCTTCTGAGTCTTGCTTCTGCCTTTCTCTAAGGGACAGTGACCGCTCTGTTAATATTGATAAAGCTTCAATACAAACTTTGTGGGGAAATTATCCAGAGTATCCCAATTTATATTTGCAACTAAATGATAAATATCAGGTGTGTCCATTGAGATCATACTGGATTTTGTATTGCTTGCYCGCTTGGAAAGGCTACCTCACCCCTCCTTCCTCTGTCAACACCAGGTCCCTGCCCTGTCAACATCCTGTCCTAATTCTGAAGGTACATTGTTTTTTCTCCTTTTCCAGTATCCCAAAGAATATCTACACAATTAAAGGAGATGGTGGTACTTCAGCCATTTATACTCTTCAGGGCAAATTACACAGTAAAGCTTCTTAAAAGTTTTTTATTGCTTACATTTCCAAAACAAGATTAATTCATGATATAATCGCTCAGAATTTTGCAATCACTTTTGTTACTGACCTTACCTACCTCTAAAGGAATTGATCTTACAAAGAAAGATTGAAATAGGTGAAAATGAATTCAATGCTAAGCTCCTCTTTTGTCCCTTCGTTCCTTTCCATCACCCTGACATCGTTATATTGTCATGTGTTACGAATGTGTGTTATCACAAATATTTCAAGGTCACGTTTTAATAGCAGATATTAGTGCAGTTTCAGGATAGTCAATAAAATGAGGCCATTCTCCCCGGTTTGAGGTTATGGTTCGATATCGAGCAATATTTTCTGTTACAAGCAAATGGAGTTTGTATACATATAAACCCCTCCCATCCATTTGAACAAATATACACTGTTGTATTTTCAGAAGAAATAGTATGATTATCAAAACATAGTAAAGTAATCAGTGTTCCCATATAAACTGGATAAATCTAATAAAAAATTAAAATGTGAAAAGAAAAATGTAGTGACTGGTGACTGGTGTTTAAATTATGTCACATGGCACATCATTAAACATTAATGTAGCTAATGTATCCAAGGTAATTTTTTTGTGAATATAAYTGTTAAACCTCTTAAAATAAAAGTATAAATGACTAACTATTGCACAATACTTTCAAAGTTTTTGTTTTGCTAAAATCTGCTTTCTAGATCAACTACTAAYCATAATATACATTCATAATATTTATGTTTTCATCCTTTATACAAAAAATCCTTCAGTGTTGTGCATACTACATCATGTATTCTGTGTATATAGAATAATATAGAAAAAGAATTCCTTAATATTAATAGAAATGATCTATAATGTCAAGGTTCAGTTACTATAAAATGTCATTTTAAGGTAACTCCACCCAAGMCATCTACCATTAAGGAATAAGATAGTAGTAATAAGTAATAAGGAAGTCATACATAGAAGGTAATGTAAGAAAAACAATAAGGATCAGCCATCCAACAAACAAAACAACCCTATAAAACAGAGAAATCAGTAGACTGTTTTTCATTCTACTTGCTTAAAACTTTCCCTAAGCAAGAAGATTTACAGCTCCAGAACACACATAACCCTTTAAGTAGTATCCCACCTATAACCAGGTACACAGTCTCTCTAGAGAGTCTGATATGAAGAGGAGTGAGACACTACAGGTTTGTAATTACAGTCTTTGCATCACATGAACTTTCTAGGTGTGGAAACACTAAATCAGCCAAGACACCAAGGAACCCGGAAGGTTGTTTCTAATTTAACTAGTTAGCAAAGTACGACCATGCAGATTGGATTTCTGATTTAAACCAAGAGTAGGCACACCCTGACAAATGCTTAAATTGAGTAGAACTGTATTATTCATTATATGTAACACAGATTTAATGACTTTTAATGACCACCTTCTTATCATAAAAATATATTTACGTGATGTCAGTGAACAAGTATCCTCGTAGCAAAACCTGATGTTCATTTATACAGGAAAAGTCTTGACCCCACTGCACATGTTCCCTCCAGGAGAAAGAAAGTAAACATGGCTGGTATTCGTTACATAAAGAAACAAAAAAGAGTAGAAAATTCTGAAAAAAACCCCACACTTCTCTTTGGCGTTCATTCTTCCTCGTTCCTTTGTCCAGTTCTTGTCTCAGATATAATCAAAGTGATTAATATACAAGGAAAATCTCAGGGCAAATGTGATCAGCTGATAGCAGAGACTTGCTGAAGTCAGTGCTATTCAGATTTAAAACTTACATCAAGCTGTGGACTGGCCCTGGACAGATTATCTCCAGAGAGTCTCTGTTGAACAACATCACACTTTTTTCTGTGCCTGGCGGTTTAGACTACAATTCTTTGAGAACAGAAAAATGCATACCTCAGAACATGGCTGTTATTTCATCCTGAATGCTTTCTATAACTGTAGCCTCCTTTATCACTGCCAAAGCTTTACATCTCTCACAAAACCAAGAGACAAACTTTAAAAAAGGTCAGCTTGTACTTTAGGGTATTTCTCCTTACCTTGATATCCATGAAATATTTACTTTAAAAATATACCTACCTCATGTTATCAGTGCAAAAAGATTTACATTTATTTGCATTACTTATATATACATTAAAGTATACTGATGGCATTAAAAAATAAAGAAAATCATGTAATACCTTTACTTTTACCTATGGATTTGGTGAAATGGTTCCATGAAGAAAGCATTTCCAGACAAAAAGAGAATAAAGAAGAGGAGAGAAACAACAGTAAGAGTCATGAGTATATGTAAATGCAATAGTATCTGAACATGAAGAGACAAAGTATAAGGTAAGTGTCTGGAGACAAATGGAGATGCAATCAGTGTCATATTAGGGATTTAGTTTATTTTTTTCCAATCATGTACATGCAGAGAAACACAGAAATAACCCATGCTTAGATAAGAAAGAGTGACACAAAAGTAACACGCACAATGGGTTAGGAGGAAAAAAATCACTGATTTCGTTAGGTTGCAAAATTGTACTCTCAGCATTCCAGAAGCCAGGAGCAGGTGCTTTCTGCACATTTCCAACCAGCCATGCATTAATGTAAATGGACTCTTCAATGTGTACAATGTGACAAGCTGAGTATCTTTTTTCAGGAGCTATCTGAAGAGTGCTCTTGCGCTTCGTTTATCTTTWATAGAATCACCTGTAATTGTATTTTTTGATAAATACATGAAATTTTCTTAATCACTTTCTTATTTTTCTCACCTCTTTTCAGTTATTATATTGCGAGAGGGGGAGTTGAGGAGGCAGGAAGGACAAAAGCTTATGGAGCAAACAAACAAAAAAAAAAGAAATAAGAAAAGATGTGACTAAAACTATGTGTTTATTTGCAGCCGAAGACAGCTTTCAAGCATTTGCCCATCGTTTGCAGTGATGGATTCAAAGCAGCTACAGAACAAGAAGAAACAATGAAAGCAGAGTGGAAAAGGAACAGAGCCCATACCTTGGTCGCCCATCATCAGGTGCGCCAGACCTTGAAGGGAAACAAGAGCACAGTCAGCAATGAACAAGGGAGCACGGGAAGGTGGTGTTGTCACAGTGACAAAAATGTTTTGTGACAGGCATCTGTTTCCTATGAGATGTCTGTATCACAGAGGGAAATCAAAGAGCATTTTTCAACCACTGGTTGGAATGCTTTGGGCTACGAGTAACAGAACTGCAATTCAAACACTGGGTGCTGCTTTATTGTGTATTTCTTCTGTGCAGTAGTTGGGATGACAGAAAATAATAAAATGCTTTCAAATCCAACCAATTCCTTTAATATTCCATCCGCCTTTATCGTATTTTGATTATATTGCTTTGAACACTTTGCTGGGAGGACTTCCTGTCCTCTACTTGTGAAATGACGTTAAAAACCTGGAGAAGTGTAAACCTGAAAAATGGGCTGGGTCTGATCTTTTTCCCCTCATAAAAATGAGCATTTCAAGTAATTAAATAAAATTTCTTCATCACATTGAAATGATAATGCAAGGGATGTCTCCTTATTTGTGTGAAACGTGAGAGTAGAATGAATTTGTTCCAGAGAAGGCAAATTATTACATATGCAATATAAAATACATAGCAATAAAGAAAATTTAAACGACAGAGCTTCTGAAGCTACTTCATAAATCTGTGATAAATAGGTTTTGCTTTGTATTTGTACTGTGAGATGAAACCCAATCATACCAGTATAGGTCTAGTGACATTTCAAAACAGATGTCCATAATGATAATCACTCAACCAGAGCCAATTCGTTACTCTTTAATCAAAAATATTCAGCTTTTTTAATTCATGATAATAAAATGATACTTATATTCTCACTGAGAATAATGTGATGTAGGGAGAATATTTTTCTAGAAATATGAAGGTTTTTCACATTTTGTGTCTGGTTTAAAAAATAGGCTTATTCTCGTTGAAATTAGCTGTTTTAGGATCCATTTTAGAAGTTATTAATTACTCATGTATTAAATGTGCTCCTCTTCTCCAATAACTGTAAAAAGTGATATATTGTTTTCTTATTTGCAATTAATTAAAATTAATTCACACAAAGAAGGTGTGCAATAAAATATCCTGCTTTTTATTGGAAAGCAGACTTCCTAGAGAGTTCCTGTGATTTGTAATTCACAAAGAAAATTAGGTGCACAAATGACTCATAGTACTTGGGGGGAGTTCAAAGAAGATACTCCGGACTGCGATCAGTTTTAAAGGATTCATATCTTACCAGTTCCAAATCTCAAGTGATATTCCAAATAGACTAACAATGKTTTTGCTGAATTCGTGCTCTTTAATGTCACCCTTTTTAGATGCAGAGTTAAACTGAAGGGCCTGATGTGCCCCATCTCTCGTGCAATAGATTCTGTTTCCAAATACAGCACCCTGCAGCTGGTGGGATTACCTGGGGCTTACAGCAAGGTAAATGAAAGCTGAGTGTGATCCTAAAGGGATGCCTACTTAAGCATTGCTTGGGAAACATCACACAGCTGTGCTGCAGTTAGCAGCTTGTGAAAGAGAGCAGAAATGTTTTCACGCATGTTCTTTCTCTGTAAGTGTTGCTGCAACWGCAAGAGGCACGCTGAAAACACAAAGTATAAAGACCCACGGTCAAGCTTCATTCTTTTAATGCTGAACGTCCCTGCATGGCCTTCTGGAAGTATTAGTCTCTTCGTGTGATTATTTAACTTGTTTTTTGGCAAGTTAAATGTTATATTTTAACTTGTCTTTTGGATTTTAACTGTTTTTGTTGGCAACTACAGTAGGAAATCTCAGACTTTTGACTTGGCCTTAACTGTATTCATTAGAGGGAAGGTGAAACTAGTCTAACGTTACAWCATCTTCTTCCTTAATAAAATTGTGACTTTTCAGCAGCTACTTTATGTGAGCTCTTTCAGCTCTTAGAAGATATGAAGCAAATCGCTGTCATGTCTCCTAGGGGAATGCAAAGAAGGTAATCTCTTACTAGCTTGCATTTAAATATGATCTTTATAGCTATAAGGACCTAAACAAAAGGCCTAGCTTCAGGAGATTACCACTGCTTGATAGCTATTATTTTTGCTAAGATGATATGTGAGATTGGTCAGTTGTAAATACATGATTCTTATATAATTTGAAAAAAACATAAGTGGCAGAATTGCCTCTTGAAAACATCATAGAAACCGATTGAATTTTAACAGCCACTTACAGTGCTGTTCAACTAAAAAATGAAGTCGAGTGAACATAAAAAAAAAATACACTGCTCAAACCAAACATCTACCAATTAAAAAATTTAGTGCTAGTCCTCAAGACATTGTATTTTGTTTGACTCTGTATGTTACTGTATTTGTGAAGCAGTAAGGTTACTTATACTTACTTGCTAAAAGCAAATAATGATATTTACCTTATTTTATGTTTTTGCAATCTAAGGATGAAGGCTATGGAAGAGTGAAGAATTACTATTCCTGTACCTGTGCAATCCACAGAGTGGTTTAAAATGCTACAGATAAATCTACCATGATAGCCATCRCTGCTAGATTTTCAAAATGACAGTTTGCTTATAATAGAGAATACCACAATGGATAGTCATAGAAAGTTCTAGCCTTAACTAGCCATGTATAGGCGTACCATACATTGAAAATCAGTTGTGCACCATTACTTCATAAGCGGAATGATAAAAACCTTTTCTTTACGAATTAGGAATTCAAGATTTAGTAGGAATGCCTCATGTGTGATCCACTCCATATTTATACTGAACTTGGCTCCAAGAGGAGAGAGTTAAGGGGCACAGGATGGGATAGTGGAAGTGGATATGAAGATAGGATATTTTCAAAATTTGGTGTGTGAGTTCCATGCAGAGCAGAGGCCAAAACAAAATTTAAACATGGTAAACCTGTGGTGAACATGTTCAACCCTAGCACAATTTTAGTAAAATGAATAAAATGTAGCCTTTCCATACCAGCAATATATACAAATTTAACTCTGTGAATACTAAATCCCTCTGTTTTCTTATGTAGCCTAACTTACAGAGGTGCTCAGATATCACAGAAATCAAAGATGAAAAATTATAGCTCGGTTTCCAGATTGTGCTTTGGATACGCATTCTATGCTTTCATTCTTTATATATACATCCTTTGTAACTTTAATGTATGCATAAGTATCCAGACCTGTGTTGGAATAAATTTAAGGTTGCAGTTTTAAGAATTAGATTCAGGAAAGGCTGGATTAACTGTTAACCAGGCTTTATCTCGTACTGCYGTGCATAAATGAATACGTGAAATGAAATTGAACCTCCTTATCTAGTTATACTGATCCTAATTCACATTTGAGACTCATGTTGACACCAGTAAGAGTTTTATGCACAGATCAAATATAAGATTAGGTAGTTATTTCTATGCTTTTATGTTCTTCATTTAGAATTCCTATCCTAGTGTTGTTGAATACATTTTTATTTCACAATGAAAAGGAAATTGTATTGATATGTATGTCTGCGACAGTGCACACAATTAAAGCATCAGAATTGYTTCAATTTTCTTTCTCCTACTGGTAACATATATTTTAATAAAATTGCACAGCATCGTGTATGTACTAAATCTGAGCACCTCTCTTCGCCCTTGTATACAGTAGCGTAGAGAAACCCAGACTGGATACTTCCAGGCTTTTTTAGAAAATTGTCACTGAACAGGCAGGCAATGGCCCACAGTGACTTGAACCCTGAATAAACTCAGGCCCCACAGTGGCTTACTACAGGACCCTGGGTCACAGCTGCACCAAGGCAGTCACTCTGCATATGAGTTAGCTTACAAAGTCCTTGATTTAAATATAGTTTTAAAAATATTGGAAAAAATAAAATAAAAGTTATTGCTCAGTTTAGATAGATAAACTCATTTTTCAAATAGATAAYCGTTTATCCAGTATGCAAAGGTTCAGCCCAGAGAGACTTTTAAAAGCATTTGTACATAAAAAAGCACCTGCACCTTTTGGCTTATAAGCAAAAAGACAGTATTGATTCCCAGCAATAACTGGTCTGTGAAGCATATTCTGTACCTTTAAAACTATGAGATATATGCACGCAACATGTTTTACCAGCTAATAGACATACTTACCAATATTTAGGCTAGATGGCATTGTGCTTTAGTTTCCACTGCCCTGTGCCATACTTTCTTTAAAGGGACTTAATTACATACCAACATTATTATTAAAATCACATGCTGCTTCTTTYACAATGGCAAAAAGGCAGAGTGCATTATGTTGAAAAGTCAGACAGAAGAACTTTTTTCCTAAAACCTTGTGCTGTAAAGGATAATACAGTAAGCAAGATTTGTAGTATTAAAGAGAAAAGCGCTTTCCATTTTCCTAAGCAATTAAAATATAGGTATTTAACATGCATTACATTCTYATGAGGAGGATTTATGCTTCACACTAATGAAACTAATAGTTTCTTGAAGTGTTTTTCATACAGAACATGAGAAGGATTCAGTCCTTCTGCAAATCTCCTGAGTGATTTTGAAGGGTGATATCAGTCATATGAGTATAAATCCCATTGTTTCAGTGGGAATACTCTGGAATTACACCTGTAAGGCCAAGATTAAAATGGAGCTTTGCTTGTGTTCTGTATGGAAAAAGAAATCACACTTATTAAATAAACTTGTATACCTTTATGGGTAAAAAGTGCAACTTACCGTACTGAATGATACGTGTACTTTTATAACATTAAGCAGAAGGGAAAAAAAMCCACTAAACAGAAGGGAAAAACAAGAGCTTAGGAAAATAAGGTAGAAAGCACCCACCTTCCACATAGTTGTCTTCTGTAAGCACATAACAGGGAAGGAGAGAAAAGGAAAACATTCATTAAGCAGCATGCAGACTGGAACTTGCCATTGCATGTCTTCATCATGCAAGGCATCAAACACAACATGCAAGTGCTCCATTGCTACAATCCAGAGGGAAAAACAAAAGCACCAGGGAAGCAGTGTTTCTTCTATTTAACAAAATTTACGTGATATGAAATAAAACAATACTGTTTCCAAAGTGCAAAATTTGTACAGGATTTACTGCAGCTCTTCCTAAGTTCAATTATTATTAGTCATTAATCACAGGATCTTCTTGTAAGACTCTTATAACTATATATTTTAAAGCCATCAGTCATTTGTGATAGGGATTCTAAGTTCGTTTGCTTTTACTTTCCCATTCTGAATTTTCCTTAATGACCTGTACGAAGTAGACGATTTTAAACAGATTGAACAAGATAACTTAAGTTTTAGAATATGCTGTGAAGATGTTACCACAGGCAGCGTGGCTGACCCTGTACTGATTACTGAGGCACGCACTCTGGTCATTGGGTCAGCTCTCTGAATCCAGTGTGGAAAACCTGTCACTTAAACTGGGTGGAATAACTCAGAATTGTCGGATCATGTCTCACAGCATTTGTCAGCATCAGGAATCTGAACGTCTTAAAAAAATCAATCAATTCTCTGCCTAGAACAGCTAGCAAAGGCCACAGCAATCTCAGGCACGGGTTCTGCCCCTGCTCAAAGGGCATTTTGCCTAAGTAAAGGCTGCTATCAACAAGCAATAATTTGGCCTTTTATCCCCAGCCCAACATTAATATGGGGCACAGGAAAGAAGGTTCCCCCAAAGCTGACAAAGCGAGAGGGGACTAGGAATTGAGCCTCAGCTAATGAAGTGGACAGAATTTAAATTTAAGAAACAGGCTCAGTGTCCTAGTACTCATGCTAGACTCTATAGTCCTCAGCTCCTCCACTAGGTAAGTGATTTTGAGGGAGTATGTCTCTGTTGCCCATTATGATTTTGACGGAGGAGAGGATAGGAGAGTGTACAAAGATATCTCAGGGGAGAGAGAAAATGGGAAAGGTAAAATAACAAAGGAAAACCAACACGGAAGTCAAGGAGTGCAAAACCAACAAAGAAACGGGGAGCGGTGACACCATAGCAGTCTGACTGCATGGGAGATCTCTTCCTGCAGCTTGTGCCGTCTCCACCAACGCTTGCTGGGGAGGAGGCACCCAGAAGCAATTRCAAATTGAAGTCCAGTTCTGTCATTACAGGTCATTTCTCATGGAGTCTTCCTATAGGAAAATACCTTTTCATGTGACCATTAAGAAATGTGATCTAAACTAATTTGAATATATTGTAAACCAGGAGTTGGTAAAACGAGTTACACAGAACTAGGCTCAATGGTATCTCTTAAGCATAGCAATTTCCTGCCAGAATGTGTCACTTTTCGTAATGAAAAGCCTTTATAAGTTAATGCCACAAAACACTGAAAAATCTCATCATAACTAGGCAGCATTCCAATAAATAATTTGAAAAGTTTACCATTTTAAAAATAATAACTACTACAAACGATGAATACTAAGGGTTTATGTCTCTCAGTTTTTAGTTGTAATACTCATAGGTCAGACCAGACAAAGTTATTTGGCTTAAGATATTATAAATCACCTTTTCCATGCACACACTCTAAATTTAGACTTCTAAAATCCCACTGYCTGAAATTTTAGTTTGTTATGAAAGTGCAAAGCTTATATACTGTTTCATGCATTTGGGAAAGTAAGAGGTTGAAAAGAAAATATGAAAAGCAGTATGCCTGTTGTGAGTAAATACCTGAAGATCAACAAATCGAATAAAGTTCAGGAGAAAATGAAAAACACCCAACTTCACAAGATAAAGATATGTTCTATATGCTGTGTAAATTACAGTGATAGTTGGGCTACTAGAAATAGCTACTTATAGCTAAACATTTCTGGAAGAGCCTTCTCCCTTCAACTGCATATGGTAATTTCCTTTCTTTAAGTACAAA
This sequence comes from Oceanodroma leucorhoa, assembly GCA_030449065.1. NCBI lineage: Eukaryota > Metazoa > Chordata > Aves > Procellariiformes > Oceanodroma > Oceanodroma leucorhoa. Next base: position 5,865,782 of record JASVER010000043.1, read on the forward strand.
ACCCTCCAAACTTAATGAAAAATAAATTAGTTGTTTCAATTGTAGTATAACTTCAGGCTCCTTCATCTGGTCCTGATTGCCGCAGTGTTGGTATACTGCAATACCAATACTGCAATGATGTCCTTTTTGGTGGCCATACTTAGCTTAACATGATTACTTAAAAGCAACACATGAACTTGCTAAAAGGCCAGTTCTGTTGTTCATGATGTCAGAGTCAAAGGGAGAGTTCTGAAAATGACATCACAGGCAGTGTCAGATGGTTAAACTCKTCTGGTTACAGGGTTTAGCATATTTTGTTTTATAGCATGGGCCCTATTCTTAGCAGTGATTGGTATGTCTTTTTTGAAGACTCTGTCACTAGAAAGATTTACACTAGCTGAGCAGCTTCTCTTAAATGTCTGATTCATTAAACTTCTAAGTGATAGTAAATTAAACTGTCAAAACATTTTGAATCAAATAAAATTGAAAGCGTTGAATTTCTGCTCTGTGAATAAAACAGTGTATATAGCGAAACCCCTATACACTAGCAAACAGCAATGAAAATTCATTCCTCCACATGTTTTTGTCATGGTAAGCTAAACCATCTTAAACAGTTTTGCATTTTAAGAAAAAATATAGTTCAGCTTCTTTATGGTACTTTACAAGTTATTTTACATTAGATTAGCATTGAGCACTTATTTATTTAAGGTTTTTTTTTTTTGTGATGGTTGATATATTTCCATATCGCTAACACTTTGCTTGACTTTCCCATTTTGTTGGTATGGCCTATTCTTCTAAGCAGAGACTAAGAAGCCAGAAGATCCAAATTCTAGCTTTGCTTTTTACTAATTTTGCTTACTCCAGCCACTCTTGTGGGGAAAGGAAAAAAAAAAAAAAGGGAAACTCTTTGAAAGCCATGTATACTATCAACGTCTTAATTTTGCAGTTTGGAGGGAACAAAATTTTCCTCATTTAACTCAGGAGTAACTGTATTTATGTCATTACAGTTGCACTGGTGTAAAATTTATGTACCTGGAGGAGAGTAGAGCCATATTACACATTTCTGTTATTGCTGATGATTTAGCCACCCATAGTCTGAATTTACCCACATTTACATCCATCCACCCTGGAGGACCTTATTGTCTACTGAGTAGCTCTGTTGGCGTCAGTGGAACCAGAGGCTGTCAAGACCCAAAGTGCCATCTCCTAGCTGCTGTAGGCATTGGCACAGAATGGCTTTTAGTATTTTCTGCACCAGCTGATCGTACCAATGATTTTCACCAATGCACAGCCCAGGTACGAGACAAGGGGCTAAAAGGGACTGTCAATGCAACAGCGGAGCAGCAGAACGGCCTTACAGCCTCCACTAGCAACCGGACAACTGGCCAGACAGGCAACTTTCTCTTCAGCACTCTGACTTCTAGTAGATGTGAAAAGTCCTCTGTTTTCACGTTGCACCGAGCTACTCGCTTGAAGAACTAGACAGGTCTTCACCCACTGCAAAAGCTTATTTCCTAGACCTTCCCCCACCCCCCACCAACAACAATACAAAATTGCACTGCTAATTTCTGTATTTACAGCTTAATTCCTTTGGCCAAATTCTGCTTTCTGTGCTACTGGTGTTGACTGCACATACTGAGCCAAATATTCAGTTGATTTAAATCTGGCATGACACAGTTGAAATCAGTAGAACTATACAACTTACACAGGCTGTGAATCTGGCTTATTATCTTCAGATGAATTGTCTCAGGCTGTCCCTACTGAGCTGAGAGCAGAATCTGCTCCATATTTTTTGTAGCAGAAGCCCAACCAATTCTAATTTTTTTAGCATATTACTATGATTCAGTGATATAAAAATGTGAATCATGTTTTTACAGGATATTTTTATTAATTCAAGAATCATTTTAATATTTGGTGATGCTTCATGGAAACCCTGATTTTTTAAAAAAATAAGTGACTGTTTATGTGTTTTGTAGTTATTTCTGCTATTACATTTTTTTCTTCTGCTAGGACATTTACACCTTAGCCACACACAGAGCACAATATTTGTCCTGACAATTATATAAGAGCAGTATTTTCACGATAAACAGATGAACAGTACATTAGTATTTTGAAGTTACAGAAACAGCATTCTAGAAACAACATAATAAGAAATAGCATATTAGAAGTGGCATTTTTATAGGTTTTTTTTTCATCATCGAAATTATAGATCAAAATCACATTTGGCAACAATGAAGGGTATAATATACCACAGACATTGTTTATGAAATGTCATAAGATATTCAGTAGTACGAGTAGTGGGGAAGTAGCCTGAAATAAAGCTTATTTTTATGTAAGTGTCTTGCGATACAAATGATGGCTAGAAATTTAAGTTAGGATATTCTACATTTGTTTCCCCAAAGAATAATGCATAGGTRTACTTCTCTATAAATTTATCTACTTTAAAATACTGTACTGGAACATGTCATTTCAAGAGGCAGCTTTTTTCTATGGGACTGCACCCAGCATCTCTTGGATAAYGTAACTTAGTCTGTCCCATCAGTTTCACAAATTGTTAGAGAAATTGTTTTATTTAACATGTGGTTCAAAAGAAAATATTTGAAAAGGACATGAAAACATGAAGTATGTTATAAAGTATGTTATAAAGCATGAACAGTCATAGTCTCAGTAACGATGAACTAAAGCAATACATTGAAAATCTGTGGCTATTAGCATTGGTCTTCTCAAGTACTGTGCATCTGACAAATTTCATTAGGATTATTTGCATTTTTTTGAAAACCACTGTAAATATTGACTGTAATTATTGACTGTCATTATGAATAATTAGAAATGTATTATAAAGATACCTAGTACAAAACTCTGATTCTGTGGCAGCCTTCTGCTTGAATATTGAGTAAATAGGGAAGCAGCATTTTCTACAGCTGGGCCTCGTGGAACAAAATTTGGGATTCATCCACAAAATCTGCAAATCCACCAGGTGGCCAAGAAGGCCAAGGGCATCCTGGCCTGTATCAGGAATAGTGTGGGCAGCAGGCAGAGGGAGGTGATCGTGCCCCTGTACTCGGCACTGGTGAGGCCGCACCTCGAATACTGTGTTCAGTTTTGGGCCCCTCACTACAAGAAGGACATTGAGGTGCTGGAGCGTGTACAGAGACGGGCGACGAGGCTGGTGAARGGTCTAGAGAACAGGTCTTATGAGGAGCGGCTGAGGGAGCTGGGGTTGTTTAGCCTGGAGAAGAGGAGGCTGAGGGGAGACCTTATCGCTCTCTACAACTATCTGAAAGGAGGCTGTAGAGAGGTGGGTGCTGGTCTCTTCTCCCAAGTAACAAGCAAYAGGACGAGAGGAAATGGCCTCAAGTTGCGCCAGGGGAAGTTTAGATTGGATATTAGGAAAAATTTCTTCACTGAAAGGGTAGTCAGGCATTGGAACAGGCTGCCCAGGGAAGTGGTGGAGTCACCATCCCTGGAGGTGTTCAAAAAACGTGTGGATGAGGTGCTTCAGGACATGGTTTAGTGGGCATTTGTACTGGGTTGATGGTTGGACTCGATGATCTTAGAGGTCTTTTCCAACCTTAATGATTCTATGATTCTATGATTCTATGATTCTAATATAGGGAAGAGGGCTGAGGACTTCCTACATTTCCACATGGCCCTATTAGGTCTGAAATCAATGTACAGCCTCTCCCAGACTCCACACAGCTTTACGTGGACCCATTCAGAGGACTTTCCAGAGCAGTGGGTAGAAATATAATATAATAGGGACTCTATGGATTTTTTTGGTGGAAAGGAGAAATTTAAGAATAACAGGAATTTGGTTCTGTTCTAGCTCAATTTTCTATCTTCATCTGTGTGAAGATCCCTTCTTTTCTGGAATGCCCTGTACGAGACTCAGGAGAAAGGTGCGATACCGTCAGGAGCACAGATGACCTGTCTTGACCAAAAATGAGGACGAGGCTTTCTGCCAAATGAGGATCATTAGGGCACAATTAGATGTTTCTGCCAGTTTTGTACAAGACAAAGCCATCAGCCCAAATTCAGTACACCTCTGTAAATTCTACTAACATCCATGCATTTACTGTAGGTGAGGCCACTTTTTCTAGACATTGCTATGTATCCCAAGTGCATTGAGAATGAAATAATGACAAGATCATTTTAGTTAAGCTACTGTAGATGAGCTCCTAGTGTGAAGCAGCAACTAAGGGGGGCAGTGCAAGGCTTGAATGCACAGGCAAAGAAATAGCGAACAGAAATAGAAAATGGCATTACTTTTTGTGGCATAACTAAAACCATTACTGTGTTTAGTTCCAGTGCTCATATATTTAAAAGGAAGTAAAAAAATGAAAGAGATTTCAGAAAAAAAAAACTTTTCCCASAGTCATTCATGGCATTAAAAACATAAGAAAGCTCAGCAACCATGTCTTACAATGAAAGCCCTAAGATGCCCAATCTATTGAATATATCAAAGATGTGATTAAGAGGTGTCTTGAACCCAGTCTGTAGCTATCCATGTCAGGATAAAGATTCTTGATACCTGGAAGTCCTTTCAACTAGACAAATGCTGGGATCGAGAGTCAGAAAAGTTCAAACTGAAAATAAGATTAAAATTTTCAATAAAGATAAAATAAGCATTGGGAATACTGGGAAATTCTTCCCAAGACAGAGCCTTTATCTAAGGGAAACTGTACATCAGTCATTGCTTTTGGGCTGCATTGTAGGAATCACTGGAAGAAATTCTGCCTTTTGCCATTTAGGAGGTCAGGTTAACATTTTCATAGCAGTACATTCTGGCCACAACTTGTATGTATCTACAAATTTTCTCTAGTCAAATGAGACTAGCATAAACAGAGCAAATACTTTGACACCCTGTTAAACAGAAAAATGTTCAAATAAATTGTTTTCTCAGAACCAGTCTCTGAATCATTTGCACAAAGAGCTCACTGAGAAATGTTTCCCATGAAGAATTCAAATATAATGGGTGAAAAGAAATCATTCAGACAAATCATTACTATTGTTCCCAATGGGAAAATACTCTCACCCCCAATTTACTTCTACACCCTGTAGTATTTTCTAATACCCTCTCCAGTTGTCTGCAGATGACAAACAATCAAAATCAAAACATAATTAAATTAGTACTCTTTCTGAGGCAACAATTTTTTGTGCTGTTTGATTCTTATGCAGCTTTATCACTTTTCTATCGTTTATCATCACCAATGTGATGCGTACTTCAGTGTATCAAATCTGAAACCATTCAACATTGCTTTAGCTTAATGCTATTAATCCATGATTATTTTATTGTTACACATTTTTAGATATTGCACATGTGAATAGAGTTGTGCTTTTTTGGAGCCACAGTAGTTAACAAATAAGCACATCTTTGATACTTATATCTCCTTTTTCTCAACTATTTCTTAGAACTGACATTTTTGGAAAGTTACTTGTCCTCTTCTTTTAGTAATTTTTACCATACTTCTAAATAAACTTGGACTGACTCAGGGGAGAGATCATGATGTAGATATAAAAATGACTTMTTTTTAATTATATTACAGTCCCAAGAAATTTGACTTTGGCCTTATTTTGACACCTCATTAAATTTAATTATTTTTCTCCAAAATGGGTCTGGCTAGTCTCAGATGTACTAAACTTCAGACCTGCTTGCAATATGCCAATGCTTTAAAGAAATTTGCATCAGTCACTGGGACAAGTGTTCTTGCATCTGTGTCATTGCTGCAGTAACCACAACCAGGAATCAAAGGTAGAATCAAAGTTTTTTTAATAATTGAATTTAGTAATATTAATAATAGAGATAATGAAAGGAGAAATAAGTCATTTGCATGAGTGAAGGCAAGTCAAAGAACCACGTTCCCTCCCCAGTGTTTTAATTTCCATGCATAAGCAGAAAATGAAACACAATGTAAATCTATGTATTTCATTCAGTAACCAGATGATCTTTAAGAACTGCTGGTCTTCTTCCATTTAGCCTCTGGGACTATTTCTCTGGATTGGAAACATTCAGCTTCCATTGAAAATCTCTGGGATTTGCGCACTTTGATTTGTGCTTTTAGATCTCTTCCTTGTAATCACTAGAGGTCTTATTTCCTATCACAGAGAATGGATAGACTAACTAGAATTAAGGACCGACTGTATATGGTCCACTTTACGTGGCCTGTACATCTTACCACAATTCCTCTTTTCTTCCTAGCACTACTATTATTCCTTTGGATTTTGTCCAGTTTAGCCCTGCTGGGTACATGGCATGAAAATACATTTTCAGGATATCCCTATCAAAACCTTTCATACAGAATTAACTATTCTGGCTGGCAAAGAGTAATGGCAAGAACAGATTATGTTCTGTAAAGTGATGCAGGGTGACACAGGTATTTCTATTTTAAGAATATCTGTTTTGAAATTAATTTGAAAAATTCATAAAATAACTTATTTCAACAACTGCTTTAAGAAACAGTTGTGAAATGAGGAAAAAAGACTTTTCAGAATTATTCGTGCTTGTTTTGATATACATGAGAGTAGAAAATAGCCCAGTAAATCTGACTCCTTGTTGCACTGTGCTTTGTGTAGTCAATTATGTCTATACAAGAGGCTGCAAAATCAGGCCCCAGTTACTATCAGAAGAAATCAAATCCGTGCCCAATCATCCTTTCAGCAAAACTGGTCTGTTAGACCCGTTGATACAATAGGATTAGCTGAGCCGACAGTGAGTAAAAATACTGTGCAGTGGCTGAATGGCAGAGGTAATTTTCCAACTGGACGGCAGCTTTACAGAGGTGATGATCCAGTGGATAACATGAGCAGCACACTCAAAGGAGGAGAGGTCATGTTTGTTGTCCATGAGAAGGATATTGTTTTTAGACAATGCTTCTTAAAACTTTTCTACTGGTTTTGTATTGTACGGTGAACTGGCAGCTGYCTACACTTTCACAATCTCTGCTGTGTAAATTAATATTTCTCCGTTATAATACTTACTAAAGGGTGATGACATATGACTGCACATTCTGCCCATCTGAGATATTCACTCAGGCCCTGACTCTGTAGCTGGATATTTGTGCCTTCCCAGACCAGTATAACACCAAAATTAACAGGAGTGCATGCAAAGCTAGCCATATTTTTGTATTCACATGCTGTCTTTACACAAAAGTCAGGAATGTTTGTGTGCTATCAGTGATGCTATGACTTTAACAAAGGTGGCTGAAGACAATTTGGTATGAAGCTCTTTGGAGTTAACAGCTAAAAATGTAGAAGATGCACTGTACACAATTAAAAATAGAGTAACAATATTCAAAATCACTTTGTTGCATAGTTCTTTAGCTAGTCACCATAAAATTTTCTTGGCTACTACTGAGATTCATTTTGTGGATGTGAACTGAGCTGAACCTGGCTTTGGAATCCTTTAGAATGGTACAGAACAAACTTTCTGCTCGTTTAAATGTGAAATTCCCCTGAAGTGAGTGGAGCTGTGCTCTGGAACTCAGCCTGCTGTAACCGAGTGTTTAATTTGACATCAAATTAGAATTTAATCACAGCTATCTGTGACTGTGAGTGAACAAAACAGATTCTCTCTTTTTTTTAAACAACTGAACTTAATTTTCTCCTTTACTAGTCTACGATCATTTCAATGCTAATGCTGAACATTATTCTGATTAATTAGTAGTTATAGATAATGCCAATGAACCTAATTACAAGAAATATTACAATTAAAAAAATCAACATTTCTTCACTTAAAATCTGGTCATCCTTTGCTAAAGTAAGAATTTATAATTTTTTTATTTCCTCCATAGATTTTACAGGAACTGAGCAACAGTATCTTTTTTTTGTAGCCACGTGAATGCCTGGATTGAGCTCCCATGTGTACAGAGTACTTGCACACATTGCAATCAGGAAACAGATGCTTTAGAACAATTCTTGATTTTCATTAATCACTTTGATATTAATTGGTTAAACAGTTATTTTCTTGGCATAAAAATATATACTTTTCTAAGGCTGCTAAGTGATGTAAAAAACTTACAGGCATTAGTTTAGAATAAGTGAAAAAGGTGGCTCCTGACAAGGAGATACTGTACCGTATTTTTCATCTATGACTGTTCCTATCTCAGAACTGCACAATTAAAATTTCTAGTGGTAGTAGATGTTTCAAGACAGTCACATTTTGGGGATGTCTATAAAATGAACCCAAACCAAGTTAGAACTAGTTCTCTTCCTAACAGTTTAATCAATATCACAGAATCACAGAATCACGGAATGGTTGGGGTAGAAAAGACCTCTGGAGGTCATCTGGTCCAACCTTCCTGCTCAAGCAGGGCCACCTAGAGTTGATTGCCCAGGACCGTGTCCAGATGGCTTTTGAATATCTCCAATGTTGGAGACTCCACAACCTCTCTGGGCAAGCTGTGCCAGCGCTTGGTCACCCTTACAGTAAAAATGTGTTTCCTGATGTTCAGACAGCACCTCCTGTGTTTCAGTTTGTGCCCATTGCCTCTGGTCCTGTGACTGGGCACCACTGAAAACAGCCTGGCTCCGTCTTCTATGCACCCTCCCTTCAGGTATTTATACATATTAACATGACCTGCCCTGAGCCTTCTCTTTTCCAGGCTAGATCTCTCAGCTGGGACTCTCATAGGAGAGATGCTCCAGTCCCTTCATCATCTTTGTGGCCCTTGGTTGGACTTTCTCCGGTATGCCCATGTTTCTCTTGCACTGAGGACCCCAGAACTGGACACATACTCCAGGTGTGGCCTCACCAGTGCTGAATAGAGGGGAAGTATCACCTCCCTTCACCTGCTGGCAATGCTTTGCCTAATGCAGCCCAGSATACCATTAGACTCCTTTGTCCCAAGGGCATATTGTTGGCTCGTGGTCAACTTGGTGGTCTTCCAGGACCCTTAGGTCCTTTTCTGCAAAGCTGCTTTCCAGCTGAATGTCCCCCAGCATATATGGGTGCATGGGGTTGTTCCTCCCCAGGTGCAGGACTTTGCACTTCTCCTTGTTGAACTTCATAAGGTTCCTGTCAGCCCATTTCTCCAGCCTGCCAAGGTCCCTCTGGATGGCAGCATGGCCTTCTGTTGTATCAGCCACTCCTCTCAGTTTGAGGGTTCTCCTCCTTACTGAGGGTACACTCTGCCCCAACATCCAGATCATTAATGAAGATGTTAAAAGCACCAGACCCAGCATTGATCCCTGGGGTACACAGCTAGTCACTGGCCTCCAAGTAGACTTCATGCCACTGATCATCACCCTCTGGGCCTGGCTATTCAGACAGTTTTCAAGCCACCTCACTGTCTGCTCATCCAGCCTGTACATCAGCAGCTTACATACATGAGGATCTTATGGGAGACAGCATCAAAAGCCTCACTGAAGTCCAGGTAGAAAACATTCAGTGCTCTGCACTCATCTACCAGGTCAGTCAATTCATCATAGAACTTTATGAAGTTGGTCAAGCATGACTTACCCTTGATGAAGCCACGCTGACTACTCCTGATGATTTTCTCATCCTTAATGTGCCTGGAAATGGTTTCCAGGATTAGCTGCTCCATCATGTTCCCACGGATCGTGGTGAGTGTGATCGGCCTGTAGTTCCCTGGTCCTCCTTCTTGCTCTTCTTGAAGATGGGGGTGACATTTGCATTCTTCCAGTCTTTGGGTACTTCTCCCAGCTGCCATGATTGATCAAAGATTATCGAGAGTGGCCTCGCAGTGACATCTGACAGCTCCCTCAGCATTTGTGGGTGAATCCCATCAGGCACCATGTGTATGCCCAGTTTGCTTAAGTATGCCCTGGCCTGACCCTCTTCCACCAAGGGTACATCTTCCTTCCTCCAGCCTTTCCCCTTTGTCTCTGGGACCTGGGATTCATGACTGTTGGTCTTGCTAGTAAAGACTGAGGCAAAGAAGTCATTCACTACCTCTGTCTTTTCCATGTCCTGTGTCACCAGGTCCCCCATCTTGTTGACAATGGGTCCACATTTTCCCTGGTCTTTCTTTTGTCAGTAATGTACTTACAGTAGCCCTTCTTGTTGCCTTTGACATCCCTGGACAGATTAAATTCCATTTCAGCTTTGGCTTTCTTAACTTCATTCCTGGATGCTCAGACAATGTTTCTGTATACATCTCAGGCTACCTGTCCTTGCTTCCACCTTTTGTATGCTTGCTTTTTGTGTTTCAGTTTGACTAGCAGCTCTTTATTCATCCACACAGGCCTCCTGGCATTTTTGCTTGACTTCGTATTTGTTGGGATGGAACTCTATTCTGCTTGGAGGAGGTGATCCATAAATATTAATTGGCTTTCTTGGACCCTCTTCTTTCCAGGGCCTTATCCCATGGGATTCTTATGAGCAGATCTTTGAAGAGGCCAAAGTCAGCTCTCCTGAAGACAAATGTTGTGAGCTTGCTTCTCACCCTCCTCTGTGCCCTGAACTCCACCATGGTCACTGCAGCCAAAGATGCCTTGATCTTCACACCCCCAATGAGCCCCTCCTTGTTGGTGTATGAGCTCCAGCAGAGTACCSCTCCTCATTGGCTCTGCTATCATTTGGAGGAGGAAGTTATCATCAATGCACTCCAGGAATCTCCTGGATTGCTTCTATCCTGCTATGTTGACCCTCCAGCAAACATCAGGGTGGTTGAAGTCCCCCATGAGGACCAGGACCTGKGAATGTGAAGCTCCTCCTATCTGTCTGTAGAAGACCTCATCCACTTGTTCCTCCTGGTCAGGTGGGCTATAGCAGACACCCACTATAACGTCACCTTTGACAGTTCTTGAAGTCTTCCTTATTACCTTTGTTCCTTTCTGAAAGAAATTGGATATATATTCTGATGCTAATCTTTAATCATTCCTTCTCCAAGTGATAGAGGAGCCAACGAGGAGAGGTGCTATGCTGGACCTTGTTCTCACCAACAAGGGGGGGCTGGTGGGGAATGTGAAGCTCAAGGGCAGCCTTGGCTGAAATGACCATGAAATGGTGGAGTTCAAGATCCTTAGGGCACCGAGGAGGGTGCACAGCAAGCTCACTACCCTGGACTTCAGGAGAGCAGACTTTGTCCTCTTCAGGGATCTGCTTGGTAGAGTACCATGGGATAAAGCCCTGGAGGGAAGAGGGGCCCAAGAAAGCTGGGTAATATTCAAGGATCACCTYCCCCAACCTCAGGAGCAATGCATCTCAACAAAGAGGAAGTCAGCAAAAATGCCAGSAGGCCTGCATGGATGAACAAGGAGCTCCTGGACACACTCAAACACAAAAAGGAARCCTACAAAGGGTGGAAGCAAGGACAGGTAGCCTGGGAGGAATACAGAGGAAATGTCCGAGCGGCCAGGGATCAGRTTAGGAAAGCTAAAGCCCTGATGATAGAATTAAATGTGGCCAGGGACATAAAGGGCAACAAGAAAAACTTCTATAGGTATGCTGGGGATAAAAGGAAGACTAGGCCCTCTCCGGTGGGAAATGGGAGACCTGGTTACCTGGGATATGGAGAAGGCGGAGGTACTCAATGACTTTTTTGCCTCGGCCTTCACTGGCAAGTGCTCGAGCCACACYGCCCAAGCCRCAGAAGGCAAAGGMAGAGAGTGGGAGAAYGAAKAACCGCCCACTGTAGGARAAGATCAGGTTCGAGACCATCTAAGGAACCTGAAGGTGYGCAAGTCCATGGGGCCTGATGAAATGCATCCGCAGGTCCTGAGGGAACTGGCAGATGAAGTTGCTAAGCCACTATCCRTCATATTTGAGAAGTTGTGGCAGTCCGGTGAAGTTCCCAATGACTGGAAAAGGGGAAACATAACCCCCATTTTTAAAAAGGGAAAAAAGGAAGACCTGGGGAACTACAGGCCAGTCAGTCTCACCTCTGTGCCTGGCAAGATCATGCAGCAGATCCTCCTGGAAACTATGCTAAGGCACATGGAAAATAAGGAGGTGATTGATGATAGCCAACATGGCTTCACAGGACTTTCACTGATAAATTTGGTGGCCTTCTACAATGGGGTTACAGCATTGCTGGATAAGGGAAGAGCAACTGATGTCATCTACCTGGACTTGTGCAAAGCATTTGACACTGTCCCGCACGATACCCTTCTCTCTAACTAGAAGATACACGGTTTTGACGGATGAACCACTTGGTRGATAAGGAATTGACTGGATGGTCACACTCAAAGAGATGTGGTCAATGGCTCAATGTCCAAATGGAGACCAGTGACAACTGGCGTTCCTCGGGGGTCAGTATTGGGATTGGCACTGTTTAACATCTTTGTCAGCAACATGGACAGTGCGATTGAGTGCACCCTCAGCAAGTCTGCAAACGACACCAACCTGTGTGGTGCGGTCGACACGCTGGAGGGAAGGGATGCCATCCAGAGGGACCCTGACAGGCTTGAGAGGTGGGCCCGTGCAAACCTCATGAAGTTCAACAAGGCCAAGTGCAAGGTCCTGCACRTGGGTCGGGGCAGTCTCCAGTACAAATATAGGCTGGGTGGAGAATGGATTGAGAGCAGCCCGGAGGAGAAGGACTTGGGGGTGTTGGTTGATGAGAAGCTCAATATGACCTGGCAGTGTGCTCTTGCAGCCCAGAAAGCCCAATCGGGCTGCACCAAAAGAAGTGTGACCAGCAGGTCAAGGGAGGTGATTCCGCCCCTCTACTCTGCTCTCGTGAGACCCCACCTGGAGTACTGCATTCAGCTCTGGGGCCCCCAGAACATAAGAAGGGCCTGGACCTGTTGGAGTGAGTCCAGAGGAGGGCCACAAAGATGATCAGAGGGATGGAGCATCTCCTCTATAAAGACAGGCTTAAAGAGTTGGGGTTGTCCAGCCTGCAGAAGAGAAGGCTCCGGGGAGACCTTATAGCAGCCTTCCAGTAGGGGGGGTCTGAAGGGGGTCTACAAGCAAGCTGGAGAGGGCTTTTTACAAGGGTATGCAGTGATAGGACAAGGTGTAATGGCTTTAAGCTGAAAGAGGGTAGGTTTAGATTAGATATGAGAAAGAAATTCTTCACTCTGAGGGTGGTGAGGCACTGGAACAGGTTGCCCAGAGAAGTTGTGGATGCCCCATCCCTGGAAAKGTTCAAGACCAGGTTGGATGGGGCTTTGAGCAACCTGGTCTACTGGAAGGTGTCCCTGCCCATGGCAGGGGGTTTGGAACTAGATGATATTTAAGGTTCCTTCCAACTCAAACCACTCTAAGATTCTATGATTTTACATATGTTTCTAAACCTACATTTCCTTCAGTATAGGTCACGTGAAGATTACTTTTTGTATAGTTATGCTGTGATGTAATTCATCTATCATAATACATCAGCACGRTAGCATGTTGCCGATGAAAAAGTGGTACAGCACCTTTTCTATTGTCAGCTCTTCTACAGCTCGCAATTTGTTAGAATGCCAAGGATGCTGGCATCAAGAAAAATCAACATAGGATTCTTCAGTGAAGAACTATTTCTGGGCTAAAACTTTACCAGAACCAATTATAATTCCTCATGAAAAGTTGTCTCTGTGGTGTATTGCCCTGTAGTACATATTAAGGGGACAGTAGGGAATATTGTAATGACCTTTCCTGGGACTGAGTCAAATAAAAGTTCAGAAGGAAAATAATGAGTACATCTAAATGTAGAGCTATAGAAGAAAATATCAGAGGAGACATAAATATTATTGGTTGATTAATATGAAAAATATATCCATTAAAATGTGTTCTGAATGCATTTCTTAGCATTCTTTTGAGGTTACATCTTAAGCATGATATAAAACGGTATTTCTTATATTATTAAAACAAAATCTTAATAATAAGTGGACTAAGCAAACTGTCCTACAGGGGAGATGCTTCTCTGTAAGGTAAATCCCAGTAAATAACAGAAAACTTGTTTGATTGTTGGCCCATTATTGAAATGARCACACAAATCACCTGCTTCCCAGTTTTTATTCATGAAGAGGAGGAATAATTCTGAGGTTCCCAAAGCGGAAAAACTCCTACATCTAAACCATAATTAAAATTTCTCCCTGGCAGAGTATTTACTCCATTAGGCAATTCACAGAATTATAATCATGAAAGCAAGGATTGTGCATCATATGACCTATGTACTTAATTAATTTAACAAAACTCCCAAACAAAACACAAACATTTCTTGCATATTTTTTTTCAATCACATTTGCAGAATAAAGAAATAAACTGAGCAACTAACCATCTACTAAGAGAGAAACTCATATTTGAACGAGGTGGAATTGTTATGAGTATATTCTGAATACATAGACTACATAAGCATATGCACATTCATTCATGTAATAATAATACCTTATGCAATGTGAAGTGTGTATAAATGTAATGAATACAGCCAACATAGTGAACAATAAATGATGTGCTATGGTCCAACTATTAATATATACAGAAACCAAACCAGAAGCAATCTTCACACTGAACATAGGAAAAATATTTTACTTTACTAACACAAAACTCCTCCAAAATGTCATATCATGCCAAGGGACAGAAATAGATAACACTGAACTTCAGGAAAAGTCTCCTTGCATTTCAGCAAAACAAAGACTAATGCATATGAAGATGCTTATGAACTTGAAAAAGCAGTATTGAGTAATAGGATTTTGAATTTGKTTTATGTCCTTTTGTTTAAAGAAAATATTTCAGGGAACTGCTGTTCTGTAACTATAGTTTGTTTCAAAACAAAATTATAAGAACTGTACAAAAGCCACTAACAACATAACTCAAATTATTTTCATTTGCAAAACCTCTTTATATAGCAAGTTAAAAAGTGCTTGATCCATTTTTTCATTCTGCTTTTTACAGCTTATAGCAAATGTCTTCTTGCTTTAAGAAACGTATACTTATTCCAAAAGTGTCTGTTATGRAGAACATCTAATGCTCGTAAATCATTTGCTTCTTAGAAAAAGATTCAAAGCACATTTCCCAAAACATGCTTGAAATGCATGTAGAACAGCCACCTCAGTTTACTTCCATTAAAACACACCAACTCTCCCTCCCCAAAAAGCCATTTGTCTCCAAAAGTAGTTTATAATATCAAGGTCTCAAGTATTTTTGTTTTATCTCTTTGAATGTACATCCTAACATTCAATATTGACAACTATCATTTTTTATCCATTCTGCATAATTAGTGAGTTATCACCGTTTTCTGCAGTGGGCCAAATTTTTAAAATACACTACCTTCTGGTTAGGGCATTGGCATAACCTTTAAACAACTTTGCTGTTATTACTCTCTTACATCTTGTATCAATGATATCTGCATGTGTTTAAAAGACATGCAAAAGATGTATCCTAACAAATACTACAATCAAATTACATAAAAAGGACATGTTGTTTATGTAATGTCCTATATTACATGCTTTTTCTGTCTTCAGTAACAAGTAGTCTGATGAGAAGTGTAAAATTTAAATAATCAAAACAAGTAAAGTTCTAGTAAAAAATAAGTGGAATAGAAAATTTGGACAGGAATAGTTCTTATGACATACAATGGGATCTTCTTTAGAACCCATTCAGACGGATAGAAATCTTTCTATTAATGTATACAGCTTGGATAAGTCCTGGATCGCTCCTTGATTTTCATGGTTTATCTGCTGTGCTGCTACTTGGCATCTGCAACTCCCATTGAGATCTCATGGTGAATCATTGGAACATGAGTTCATGAGTCCCCTCTTTCTGCCAGAGAAGCATTTCTTATCAATAGCTTTTACTGTAATGGAAGTTACCACAATGCTTTCAAGATCCGGGTTTATGTTGTAGTTAAAATGAGCTTAGTGCCATCTCTAATGTATAGTTCTTGCTTCACCAAGCTGCACATTATACATTAGGTCAAGGCTGTTTTTCCAAATCAGTGTGTTATAAGATGAAATAAAAGCAACACAGAAAATGTTGATACTATCATAGGGAAATCAACTTCGTTTGTTTTATTTGTGAATGCATACGTACCCACATATTTAGATACGATTTGTGATAGTAAAGTTATTAAAATAGGTCATATAAATTTTTCATGTAAATTGATTTGAGTGAGTATGCAATGGGAAAGTGCAGATTCTCATGAAAGATATGGTTATGTAAATCTCCACTGAGACAAGAAAGCTACTTCAAATATATGTGGACTGGTGTAAGTCCCTTATAACACAAGCTCAAATCTCTGGTTGAAACCCTCATAAACACATTTTAAATTGGAATTCTTCTCTTAGAATTGCATCATTCAATTACATACACTTTGGAGCATAAAAAGAGGAGAAAGGCATTTAGAAAAAAGATCTCATTCAAGTGTTGGCTATTTTTTTCTCATTTGTCAAAATATTGTAAAAAATAGCTGTAGTCACAAACATTAAAGAACATAAGTCAAATCCAGGGAAGAGTGGAGTACAGATTTAATTTGGGTAGAAACAACACATGCCTTCTAAGTCCCAGCTTCTCCAGAAACTGAAGAACAGGGTTCACACATGCTGGAAGAAAACAGTGGTGGGCATAAAGGAAAACCAAAGTTCACCATGTAGCACTAACAGCAGCTACGCTTCTCTGAAATGAGATAAAAGTCCCACTGGAAATTTCAGGTCAATAGGAATTTTGCAACTGGATTACAGGATTGGGTCCTAAAGGCTGAAGGCTCTCCCTGACAGAGAGCTTAGTCATCTTTGTGCAACAGTGACACACATTTTGGTATCATTTACATATAAAAGTGATCCCACTCACTTACGTAAATTGGATATTCCCTCCTGGAATTTGGTAGTTTACTTAGCAAATAAAAGGACTAGAAGAAGAAGAAGAAGAAGAAGAAGAAGAAGAAGAAGAAGAAGAAGAAGAAGAAGAGGAAACAACAACAACAACAACAACAACAACAATGGAAAAAGAAGAATAAAAAAAAAGAAGGGGAAAAGAAGAAGAAAAAGAATTGCAATTTCTTTTGGGAAAAATGAGTGCATAAGAATTAGTGTAACTTAGCGCAATGGCATAGATCTCACTGACCTTGGGAGGTTTTCCAGGAGTCATTCCTCCCACAAATATTTTCTGAACAATTATAAAGCATCTGAGACACTTTTTTTTTCCCCAGGAGCAGTGATTCATTTTTCTTTCTGTATCGATTTTTCTTTAACAAATATATTTACTGGGGCCATTTAAGGGAAACAGGGCTGTTGTTTCAGATATGTTCCTGTGTATCTCTTTGAATGTATCTCATGGACACGTAAAAGAAACTATACCAAGGTGCGTTGTTTTTTGTCTTTTTTTTTTTTTAAGATCTTCTAATAAAAAGTAAGTTGTAAGTCCAGGCTCAGGTAGAAAAAAATGGGTAATTGCCTTTTTCCCCTTCAAAGAATAGTCTAAGTATATTCAGTGCAAACTATGAACACGACTGCGATTATCTGTACCATTTGAAGTCTTTGCTCATTGTGCTTCTAGTGCAATGCATGGAGAATTATTGATAGCTATAAGAGAAAGCTGAAGGTCAGTTTACCAGTCAGGGTTAGACTAGTTGAGCTTGATATCCAGGGATAAAAATTATACCCATTCCTCAGTGTGAAGTAGTACCTCATATGCAATTGTTCAGAAAGCACTTTGTCTGGTATTAACTTATAGAGAGTCTTAGCAACAATAATATCTCAAACAAAATAATTCCAAGGCAATATATTTTCTGGCAGCCTGCTCTGCCATGGAAAGCATAGTAATAAGTGTGTATTATTGACCTCAGTCTTTACCAGCATCTCCCACTGACTTAGAGAGATGACGTTCATGCGAATCAAGACTAATATAAGATCAGTAGCTTAGGCAAGTACACATCTTTTCACTAAGAAATTAGCAAACCCATATGCCCAAATTTGATTTCCAGTGCAGTACCAACAAATCCTATCACTAGTATATGTTAGTCTGTAAACAAAACATTACACAGCTAATTTAACAGTGATTTGAAGGGGAGAAAAAATATTTGTAAAGGAACTGAACAACCGAAATGGATGAACTGTATGGTAAAACAGGACACTTAACCTTGCTGATCAAGACCCTCTCTAGAAGAGATAATGTGAATATGAACTTACATATAATATGTAATTACATTCATTGTGCTACACAGAGGATTGAAGAGATTTTGAGGGCTGCTACATTCCTTTACAGCAATGCAAAATATACTTCAGTAGACTCTGGAACTCTAGSACACTCATACTCATACTTCATATATATGAAAAAAACCCATACAGCCCTCAAGAAAACATGCAGGAGTTACACAGTACCTTGAAAAATCAGATTCTGAGAAAGCATTTTCATCCCTTAAGACATGAGCGTCACTTCTCACAAAAAATAATCACATAGCTATGATGTTATGAAAAAGGTGGAAATGACAGTTCACAAGACTATTAGTAAATAAATATCAAGAGAAAAAATGGGTCTTGATCTCTACAGTCAGCTACAGATATACCATGACTCCAGTGTGGASTTCACAGAATAATTATAGTTAGTAAATAATGCAGAGTGTTAAAACAAAGCATTTAATCTTGTTGTAAATCTATACTTTTACAGGTGAACTTACTACTTTGTTTTGGGGAAAAAAAGACTCTTAAATGGGGTCTTCCTAGGGTTAATTTTTCCTCATTCTGCTTATRCTCACTTTTTTTTTTTTAATTTTTGAAGCTTGATCACTAAAAATAACTCTCCCTTTTCAGCTGATTCTGTATACTCAGGCTCTGAGCACCGAGCTCATAACTTTGCAGGTAGAAATCTTTTTAGTTTACTGATGAAGTATCCACACTTTGTTAAGCAATAAAACCTCTTTGTGATTCTATAGCGTCTTTCATGGAAGGACCTCAGTGGCTTATACATATAAATGCCTCCATGAAGCAGACAGAAAATTTGGTAGTAAATGTTTCTGTGCAAGCACAAGTGGTGCTCGAGACTGATGTGAGGGTCATTCAATTCAAGTGAACCTGTGCATCTAGGACTTCTTCCACTAATAGCTGAGCTGAAGAAAACACAATAGGGGAATTTTAATTTGATTCAGGAAAAATGAAGAATAAAAGCCAAGATAGAAGATTTGGCTAGGCTTAGGCATACAATATTTTGTCTACAGGTAGGTGATGTCCAGACTTAAACTTTTATGAAAGATCAGGTAGGAATCATATGAGCCATACAGTATTTTACTGAAACAGGAGAATTGTTTAAATTTTGTATAATGTTGCTTCTCTAGACCATAATATCTGTGAAAATTGTTGCGATCTTTTAGATTGTTGCAGATCTTTAGATATGCTCCTGTCAATAAGTGGGCAAGAAAAAGATCAGAATCTTCTGCTCACCAGATATATGTACTTGTTTTTAGGAAATGCCTCCCAAGTGCCAATTTAATTTATTGTAGACTTTCCCTTTTCCCCTTTGGCTTTATGTCTCCTGTAGAAAGAATTGTAGATTTAATATGAAGGACAAAATGGCAAACAGAAGAAAATAAAGATGACTTACTTTTTTTCCACCAAGAGGAAAGTTAAAAAATCTCTTCTTATCAAGCGTAATAGAGAAGAAATGTTGTTATATATGCAGAAAAACTTTCTCAGGAGAGAAATAAGGAAAAGAAATATTCAGTTCAACTGGGTTCAAACTACAGGGTCTTCAAAAAGCAACCAGAACAACAAAAGCACCACATATKATTCATTGCAATAACATTACGTGCCAAAACATCAAGCCACTTCAGGAAAGAGGTAAATACAAACATTTCGCTTAGGCTTCCTCATCTACTTCTTCATCTCACTATAGGATCTAAAAAGCAGACAGGAAAAGCAACAAATTTTCACCAAAGGTTCATGCTGTTTCAGACTTCATTGTGTCATTTCTTGGGCTACTCATGACCCTGCAAGGTCCAAACCAAGCAAACTGAAACATAGTTTGTGGTGTTGGATTATTTTCCCATTTTCTAATCATTACGGGAAAACAGCGCCAAGGCTCCACTTTTTCTACCGTCACCATACTTTGACTTGTCCCTTCCTTCCTTCCAGTAGCAAACTCCTGCTGAAGCCCTCACCCCTGTGGCTCATCAAAGTAGAAACAAGTAGAATTTCCCCACAATCTGTCTACTGGGAGTAAGGAAGAGAAAAAATATATATCATTATTTCTAACCTGAAGGCAAAAATATTTTATATTAAAAGTCAAAGAATCAGATACTGAATTATTACAGCTACTAGCACATTTTGTCTTTGGCATTTACTGTATTGGAAGATGTAATTCTGTGGCTACCAGCTGTTAGGCATGATATTTTACTCTGTTCCAGAGATATATCAACGTAATTAATTGTGTTAAAAACCCAGAACCATCCAGCATGTTCTTCTTCCTTACTATAGGATAAACTATGTCTATGTGGATAAGCTACGTCTATGTCAATCCTGATAATATTTATCTAACGTCTTGCTATCCCCCACTCCCATTACATCTATTTCAATGCTTCACTATTCTTATCATTAGAAAATTCTTCCTAATGTTTAAACTTATTCTTAATTGCTGCAATTTAACCCCATTATTTCTTATCCTGTATACCATGGACAAAAGAAGAACAGATTATTTATTTCCTTTTTATACCACCCCTTTACGAACTTGATCTTTGCCATCAAGTCCTCCCTTAGTCATTTCTCCTGTAAGGTACATAACCCCAAGTCTTTCGTTTTTTATTCCATAGGTCTACTTTGTTGGTGAAATTCAATGCTCAAAATTGGATGCAGAATTCCAGCCTGGAGTACAGCACTGAGCAGAACTGGATAATTACTTCGCCATGTCTTACAAGCTTTATTTCCATTTACAAGAGATAAAATGTTCTTAGGTTTTTTTACAACTTCATGGCTTTGCTGACCCCTGTTCAGAACGTGACACATGCAGACTCACAGATTCTTTTCCAAAGAAACATTTCACCATGTTTTTTCTACAGCATATTTTTGCTGTCCATAATTCCTTCCTACGCCTAGCACTTTCCACTTGTTTCCACAGAGTTTTAGCATATCTTTTGGTCCTTTTCTCTAATTTGTCAAGCTGATTTTGAATTCAAAGCTTGTTCTTGGGTATACTGTCTCTCTTTCCCAGGTTTGCGTTATCGCAGATTTAATAAACTTGGTCTATGCTCTACCATCCAGGCTGATTAAAGAAAAGTAGCAAAGAATTGATTCCAGGAGTGATGCCTCTGGTCAGTTTGTCCTTTCACTTTGACAGAGAGTTACTGACAACTCGCACAGTTATCCAGCCAACTTTGCATGCAATTTACTAGCAATTCAGAAACTTAATCTAGCCCAAGATTTCCTAGCTTGCTTAAGAGAATTTCATGTTAGACAGTGCCTAAAGATTTGTTTAAGAATACATGACATCTGCTGCTTCTTGACAATCTCTAACAATTGTTGAAGAATTTAATGATGTAATTTGTTGCTGACAAATACATGTCTACTGTTACTCATCTCTTCCTTATTTTGCAACTGCTTACAAATAATTTGCTTGAATATTCATTCCAAAGTCTTCTAGGAACTAAAGTTTAGCTGGCAAGTTAGACTTGGCTCTCTTTTATTGCATTTTTAAAATTTGGCACTATGTTCCCCCTCTTGCAGTCTTCCAAAACATCATACACCCTTACACACTTTCTTAAAGGAAACCTCTAATAGAGGTAAGATTGCTTCTGGCCAGTATTCTCTTAAGTATCAAGCTGCAGTTCATCACACCATGCTCATTCATGTACTTCATGGACCTCAAGGTCCTGAATAAGCTGAAATGTAAAGAATGTACCACTTTCATACTGAATGCTTAAAATACCTATGCATGATAGTCTTGCACCTGATAAGGAAGCTAAGAACAAAGTGACAATAAAGAGATACTATATTTTGCTACTTATTTTGGAAGCATTTTAATATGCATTGAGAGATTTAAGTTTGTGGAGGTCAAAGTATGTATTTTAGGCTATGCAATGAATTGCATACCTGCAAAAGTACACATGTACATGCTCTACTAAAGAAAGACTGTAGTGGCCTGCTGGGTCTGGCTGGGATAGAGTTAACTTTCCTTGTAGCAGCCCATTCGGTGCTGTGGTTTGAATTTGTGACTAAACAGTGTGGATAACACACCAATGTTTTGGCTGTATTTGAACAGTGCTTGAACAGCACCAAGGCTTTCTCTGGTCCTTATTCTGCCACCCAGCAAGTAGGCTGGGGGCGGGCAAGAAGTTGGGAAGGGGCACAGTCGGGACAGCTGACCTGAATTGGCCAAAAGGATACTCCATACCATATAATGCCATGCTCAGCAATAAGACTGGGAGGTTTTGCCTTCACCTGTAGCCATTGCTTGGAGACCGGCTGGGCAGCAGTCTGCTCTTGGGCTAAGTGATTGCCTTTGCATCATTTGGTTATTCCCCTCTTTCCTTCACTCATTAAACCGTGTTTATCTGGACCCATGGGTTTTTAACTTTTGCTTTTCCCATTCTCTCTCTTGTCCTGCTGGGGGAAAGTGAGWGAGTAGCTGTATGAGTGTGTAGCTGCTGCTGGGGTCAACTGACAACAGGTGTGTTAGATGGAAGACTATGAGCCACGATTCATAATTCCAAAAAGTTCAGACCATGTTTTTACTACACATATTGATACCAAGTAATATCTCTAGCAAAGTTAGTAACACAGGCAGCTTAACCACCTGAAAAAAATTGTTTAGCTATTTAAAAGTATGCTGTGTTCTGTTCAGACAGTACTTGCTTTATTGCATGTGGTAACAATAATTATTTTTGTACAAAGTAATTATACCATAATTTTTGGTTGGTTCAGAACCATTAAAATAACTAAATAATACGTAGGTTGTACAGTATGAATTTCACTTAGTCTACAGATTTCTATAAATCCTCTAAAATACAGTGTTTTGATTAAAATTACAGATGTGACTGAACCACTCATTTAGCTTTCATATCCATATTTTAGTTCTTTACTTTATCCTGTAAAAACTTTTGTCTAACGTTACAGGGAAAAATGGAAGCTCAAAGAACAGGCAAACCAATTATTTGTCAATGTGCATAGTACAAGTGATGAGACTAGCAAAGGTTGCTAGAACTATCGTTTTTTGCACAACCCAAACTTTACATTAAAGTGCTTGTAGTTTTTCTGTAGATTGCAC
The DNA here is from genome assembly GCA_030449065.1 of Oceanodroma leucorhoa. NCBI lineage: Eukaryota > Metazoa > Chordata > Aves > Procellariiformes > Oceanodroma > Oceanodroma leucorhoa. The sequence continues at coordinate 5,888,832 of JASVER010000043.1, forward strand.
TTCAAAAAGCAACATTGTTTCTGTGCATGACAGCTACAAGAGTTCATATATATATTACATATCAAAATCTGTTTATTTCTCATATAAAGATGTGGATATTGAAAGTTTTTCTCTGTATATTTAGTGCTGGCAGTATTTGTGTCTTACTATAATTCTAAAATACCATAGATTGCTTCATGGGTTGTGAACAAAGAATTTTGCTTCTAATAATAAGTTTATCCAAAAGGAATTCATCATCTACAGGCAAAGGTTTACATACTTTTCCAAAGTTAGGTCTAAACTCCATATCTAGAGAACAAGATTTTCTACTTTTTTGGTACGTAGGTTGTAATGCGATTTCTGCAGCAGGTTTGCATGAAAGTATAAATTAGCATTTTGCTGAATAATGTGTGAAAATAATCACACACCTAAGGTGTTTAGATTTTTAAGTTTTATATTACTTTCAATAGATACCAGACTACTGCTAAAGTTTTAATAACTTTCATGGTGTGCTGAATCTTGTGCTGAAAGGCATGCATTACATTGCAAAAGCTATCAGGAGAAAAATGATAGATCTGAGCTTCTCAGTTGTTGTAAATGGATATTATACTTCAGGACCATATAGAGAAGCAAGTTAGCTGGCTATTGTTCCTCGTGAAAAATTTTAATATGTTGTCATTTAGACTGTCATTATTTGTTTCCTTTGATATCCATTGTACTGATGTTTTCCTGTGTGCAATGTCAAACAGTTAAGTTGATGACCTTCATAAGAGCTGTTGTTGTCATGAGTTTATGAATCAAAAATGTGTATTTAAAATTTTAACTATTTTTCTTGCTACTTCCTTCAGAACTCAGCAATCAAATTCACCTGGGCCTAATGCTTTGCAAATTTTAGCTGGAGTAATTGCTTTATTGTCTTTTCCAGCATAACAGCAAGGTCTTTAACATTTTTCTTTCCCTCAGGAAAATGTCTCTGTCTCTGGGATGATACCTTCTGTTTCTTCTATCAGTAACAAGACAAATAAATCTTTTAGTCCCTTAGCAGAATCAAGCTCATTAGTTGCCAACCTTCTGTTGTTCTCAGTAAGCCTGGTTTTCTTTGCTTTTCTCTTTTATTGTAAATTTTAAATTAACCCAGCTCAAAAACCATTAAGTTTGGTACAACTTGGTTAAAAAAAAATCCCCAAAGTTGCACTTTGAAAATTACACTTTTTTAAAAAGTATTTTGTTTACCACATTTACCTCTCACACCCTTTTTATCTATGTCATCATATTTCTCCCTACAAATTAGGCATCCCATTCTACACTATTGGCCACTTATCATTTATGTATGACATTCATGGAATCATAAAATCATAGAATCATTAAGGTTGGAAAAGACCTTTAAGATCATCGAGTCCAACCGTCAACCCAGCACCCGTGCCCACTAAACCATGTTCCGAAGCGCCACATCCACATGTTTTCTGAATGCCAAATTTGAAGCTCCAATATTAGTCAGGTCAGCTCCTCTGCAGTGGATGAGGCTATATGGACTTACACCATTTAGGTATATCATGTATAGTTTTCTTATCTGACCTACAGGTATGGTGCTGTTGTATGTTATTCATCTGCCACTGCATTGCAAAATAAGTTCCTATTTATAAAAGGCAATTTCCCTATTAGCTAAGGTCACAGCTAATATACACTTACATGTCTGAAGGTTTGAGTTTATTTAGCAATTCATGTATAATGCCTGTGATTGTAAAGAGCATCAAAAAGTCCAGGAATATACCCCAGAGTAAGAGAGAAAAGTTTGATAGGCTCCATTCTAACAATGTCTGCACTGATGTTCATCCAGAGAAACTGTAATCATTGGAGGAGGCAGAATAACTGGAGTAATTCCAGCCTCATTACAAATGTATTATTTTTACAAGCAGATTTAAGGAAAAAAAATCTGGTATTGYGTTTCAGGGATGAACTGGTCAACACTGAAGGGGAGGGGAGGACGGGGGAATTATTTCACCACCGTCTACATCTTTTAACAGTAACCTACTTGCTTTATGGGAGTATTCTTTCTCTCAAAATGTTAAACTTAGACACATTAGGCTGTTCAATTTGATAGACAATGGGGTTTATGGCTTGAGCTGGTGTATTAAATTTCATGTTCTTCTAAAACCATTCTGTGTACTCAGTCATGTATTATCTAATATTTCAAGTCACGTATTGTTTCTTACTCTGTTTGAATTCCCTAGGTTTTGTTTATCGTATCCACACTGGCAGCACTACAAACAGTAAAATACTTTTTTGTTATTAATACAATTTTTCAACCATCTGCATTCCAAACATCAAAGATTAAACATCTTTCATTTTTTAGCCTAAGTAAAATGTCAAAGGTTAATTTTGTTTTGCGAACATCTGAAAAGTCTTAGCAAAAGCTTTTAGTTCACTCTTTTCAACATACTTATGGTTTCAGAACAAAAATGGGAGGGAGATAAATAAGGTACCTGGCCTCTAGCTTGAGACACATCTTCTGCAAAATCAAAACAACAATCCTTTACAAAAAGTACAAAGTACAAATTCCTTTTTCCCATCAGGTCAAAGCTGGAGTTTCAAATGTTTGCAGGCAAACATTTTGCTGAGTGTCTTTGCAACTTTTAACTAGAGTAGTTACTTCATTGTCTTTTCCATCATAACAGCAAGGTCTTTTACATTTTCCATGTACAAAACCAGTTCTTGCTTAGGATTATGAGTTGGGCACTTAAATATCTTTCAGGAGCAATACCCAGCAGCAATCCATCCACATATCTGGCCCACTTTACAAATGAAGAAACTAAGACAAAAAAGGTAAGATCATTTTCCTATGATGAAAAGAAAACAAGGAAAACCTGTAGTTCCAAATATTTTCTCACTACATTTCTAACTGATTTATGCTAACATGAACTGTAGGTTAATCTGAATTACTTATTTGAATGGCATTAGAGATTGGTAAACCTAATTTGAGAGGATGTGGATTGACGCAAAACTGTCACATGATCATAATAATGTGTAAAAATTAGCATTTCACGTTTTCTTGCCCTTAGTTCCTAAAAATATTTGCCCTTACCCAATAAATAAATAATTTTGATGGTGCAAGCCACTTCTAGAATTTTAAAAGCAAACTTTAAGATTGCTTTGTTTACATTTCTCTCTTTTTCTATTTCTTTGTGGTTTTGTTCAACAACATTAAAAAAAAAAAAGTACAAGGCAATAATTTCCACAGAATCTTTAGCACCATGAAAAAAATGCTGAGAGATAAAGAGAGTTTTTTGAATAACTTAAAAAAAATTCACAATGACCACTACAAAGAGCTGCAGTCTATGATCATACTGGTGAACAGCGAGAAAAGCAGCTATGTCAAGAGAAAGAAGAGGCATCAGTAATAGGTTTGAGGCTCTTGCCTTTCCTGTATTTGTCAAATGACTGAATTTGGGTAGAAACAAACTCAGAGAGGAGTTTCAGATAATCATTGTTCCCATGAAACAGTGTTTTTCACAGACATGAAACCGGCTGAGCACCAGAAGCATTTGCTATTTTATAAAGCTGTGCTGTTGGTTCCCATCAACATTTTAATTATGAGTGATAAGACCTGAAGTTCCTCACAAAGCTCAGAAGTTTCACTTCTGCTTCCATTTAACAAAAGCCCAATCTAGCTACAGCTCTAGCTAAAGTTCCAGGAATACACAGAAAATTAGCAAAACTTAGTTATATGATGGCATTTATAACAGTCATACATGTGAAAGAAATAACATACAGCATTGAGTTTTCAGCGAAGTTCACACTGCGTAGTATTCCTATAAATGTATCTATTTATCTATCTATATATGTATAAAACCTCTTATTCTGAGTCTTCTTTATATAAGCTACTATGAACATGTGAGTAATCATAAAGCAGTGTTTCCTTTCTTAATTTACTCATATATTCATAAAATTTTTGCCCTTAATCATAGAGTTTTTATAATAAATAATTACTTTGAAATAGGATTTAACCTTATCTAGTGCAACTTTATCAATGCTATCATTAATTTAATTTATCTGATGATAAAAATAGCAGCTCAGTTTTTCTCCTGCTCACAGTTCTATGAATACAGAAACTATATAAACTGCAGTAGGGTCACTAAGCATTTAGATGGCTACTTAAGCTTATACATCAAAACCTAGAAGCAAGGTGAGTTTACCTCTATTTTTCTAATTTTTTTTCTTTTAAAATATACACCTGGAATGACATATTTAAAAAGAACCAGAAGTTTATGTACACTCTAAGCAATTTTTCTTATATTACAGAATGACATGATACCATTGCAATGAATTAATTTTCACTTGTGTTTTGTCATAAGAAGGAAGGTACCTTTCTAATTGCCCGCCCAGCAGCACAGCCTACAATCTCAAAAATGAGCAGGGCTTTTCTCTGTCTATTCAACCTTAGAAACAGCAGTTATAATGCAGAGCTACACCTCTGGTTTAATCTGTGCAAATTCATGAATGAATTTTGCATTCTCATTGTCTTTCCAGAAACCTAATTAATTCCAACATAATGTTTACTTCTGGTTATGCAGAAGTACAGAATCCAGATCACTCCTACATCAGTGCTGGGTCTTTGGTGTTAAATGAACCCCAAAATAGTTACAGCTTACTGTAATTACCATAGGCAAATAAAGATAACTGAAAATACTTATAAACAAATAAACTCAAGGTATTATTTTACAAAAAAAACATTTCAAGACAAAAGTAATCTCGTATAAGCGCTACTGAAGTCAAAGGGCATTTTTCATTGACCTTAGTCAATTGAAGTTTTGCATCTGGCTACAAGTATAAAACTAGAACCACTGACAGTAATGGAAATGGCTTCTTAAAGTATGTCACTGTATATGATAAGGGAAAATTAAACCTGATAATGGAAAAAGAACATGCTAGACAAACAGCTTCATATAGTGCGCAGATAGTTTACAGCTTCATACTGAGATGGCGTCACACAGAAAGGAATCATGTGCAGGTCATTATGTTAATTCCTGAACTGGGGAAGATTCAGTGGTGGTTATTTCGAGAATCTCAGCATAGAATTAAAAAAAAAAAACAACAAACCAAAACACCACAAAACAAACAAACAAACAAACAAACAAACAAAAAAAGAGTAGTAAATACAAAGGAAACACTGTAGAATCTGGAGAAAATATTCACTTGCTGGTAAATGGCTAAAGGTTATCAGAGCTCATGAATGTCTATGGAAATATAGTAACTCATACCATCACCCTTAAAAGGCTTTTTATAATTATCACTTTCTAAGAAATAATAGAAATAGAAATAAATAAGGTAACATAAATCCCCACAATTAGAAGGGTAGTTTAAATATTTCATTGCTACCTGCACAATGAATTAAACAACTTCTAGCCTGGTTTCTTGCAAACAAAAATTTCTTGAATTTTAAGATACATCTTTAAAATTCACTTCCACTTAATCYACTGACCTTATTAATGAAAAACTGCCTTGTTAAAAAATACCTAACAAGCTCTACTCCTTTCAATTCAATGAAATTGCACCAAGAGGAATAAGTCTTCTGCAAATGCTACATTAAGATGTACAAGAGTTCACTGGTTGGCCATGGCCATTCAGCAATCCAATTAGAAGCGATTTGCAAACAAACAGCACTTTCTTCCCTAAAGACCTGTTGAAAATATCCCCTACACAGTATTTTCTAAACTTCCTTCATACTCAAAGAGACTTTGAAGTATGTATGCCAGAATTACAATACCTATAGCCTCTTCCATTTACTTATGAGGAAACTTTATCTTTTTCCTGGCTTCTACGCTTTAATATTATTCAAAGTTTTGAGGAGAGAAGAACTGAGAGCAACAAATAAAGTTGACAAGGTAGTCTATACTTCCATATATCTTCTTAAGTGCTATTTTTGATTTTGCAGGCTACTTACTGTATCCTGTTTGTGCCTCTTATGTTACCATTTATATAAAGTAAGTACTCTTTTAAAGTTAAAAACTCTGTCAATACACGGTGTGAAGCTGTGACACTGCCACTATGAATGAAAAAAACACACCTGTATGATCCAAAGTTACCTGAAGATAAAATTATTTCCTGTTTGCTTTTTTTTGCCTGTGAAAATGCTCTCAAAAATGAGCGAAAAGTTTTTTTTCATAAATGACGTAGACTATAGATAGTAATTTGACTTGTAAAAGAATGGAAGAAAGAAAATTAAATATAAGAGTACTAAGATGTATCATTTAGCCAGTTACTATGAAAACACACAAATAAAATTGGTAAATAAAATACAGGACGTCTTTCTTCTGTTCAAGTTTCTACAGTTCGGGAATCCTGAATCATTCACGCTTCGACATTCTCACAGGAAAATGAGAATTAAAAATTGGTGCACTTTGTGATTGATAAAAGAAATGGAGACATCTACCTGAAAAAGTAATTAAAATGTAGGCATTCATCTGCCTACATCTCTTCTGCATTTATATACAGCATATACCAAAGACACTATTTCTTCTTAAACCATCACAATACAACCCTGCCCCCACATCATCCCTTGAAAGTACACAAATAAAACACAGAAATCAAAGACTAATATAAGAAGATTTGGCTATATTATTCAGATTATTGTCTATGCTGCTGAAAGAAGTATATCTGGGAACTTTTAGATAAGCATCAGAAAATTTGCCAAAGACTGCACTGACAGGTGACAGTACTCTTATTTTTCCTCTTTTTTAAAAGCTACAAGCCCAAACCCCTTTGTAACCTTAAAATAGAACAGTAAGTATTACTTTTTTTTAAGTTTAATGCTTAGATCATAGAAGACATAACTGTAGGATTTTACTATATTACAGTATATGATGATACCAGGCATTACTACTAAAGAGGATCTTATGCCTTCAACTGGCCTATAATTGCATAACAAGGCATGATTTTTCTGAACACCATTAATTTTAAAACAAGATATATTTCAACATCTATTATGTGCTTCGTTTTCTACTTTGTCTTCCTGTTTTAATTGTCAAGTTATTTTCATAGATCATAACTGAATTCATATTTAAATACTGACAGTTCCAACTTCTATAAATTTCAGTTTTGCTTCACATAAATTTCTCAACTAGTCTCCAAGAGACCAGGATGCTTTTATTGTAATCAGTCAGAGTAAGAATGTCTGAGTCCAGTTACAGCATAATATATGCAATTATACTCCACAAGAAAATGCATTGCACTATTTTTTCACAAAAAAAGATTGATTTTATGTTTTAGAACTGAGGAGATCATAAAGTGCTTTTATTTCTAAAACTAATTCATGAATAGGTGAAGTATTTTAGAATAGCTTCTTCAGACACAGCATTTCTAATAGGTTAAGCCTTCTATTTCCTGATCCAGTGCTTATGCCTTTCTAATGTGAGATATTGTTCTTTGTAGTTTCAGAGACTTTCCTAAATAGCTCAACTCTAAAAAATCAGATAATTGATTCCTTTTCTTTTCTTGAACAATTAACAGAAATATGCCAATTTAGCAGGAAAGGAAGACTTTCAATTGTTTTGGCTGAGTAATTTTGGTTGTGTCATATGGCTATCAACTGTCATGCTTTAAGATTTCCTTTTTTATAGAGAATCTCTTGCTTGAGCACAGTATTGTTTTGGAACACTGCTAGTATGCAGCAAAGAGGTTAAAAGTGTTTTATTTTTATTCCATTCCATGATTTTCTAAAAAAGCACGTTAATAGGTTCTAATGCAACTGTCCTCACATTCACTTGTGAAAAGCATGTTTACCAGGAAGAACAATTTTCAGCTTTTTCCTGTGACATATAGCATTCTCTTCTTAACAGCTGTTTGACATGTTGATTAACAATCTTTCTGCTTGGACACATGTGGATGTGTCCAGCTGATTTGTAATTTCACATTACACTGTGCAAAATGTTTCTGTATTGGTGACTGATGGCTCCACTTTGGTGAAGGCAAAATGTGACTTAGCAGCTTTAAAATCACAAGTTTCTCTTTATATAAATGTATTAGCATTGTAAACACTTCTGGAAGGTGTGCTGTAAAACTGACAAACTTGCCACCCTTGAATAATTTCAAGCTCAGTAGGACTGCCTTCATTTCCGTTTCTATTGCCACTTCTGCATTCCCAGGTTTGATACTTTCAGTGAGGAAATGTGATTGAAATGCATAAATTTTGTTCCTCATTTTCTACTGTGGTGTATCACAGCCTTAACTTAAATCTTCTTTCATAGATTTCTAGGTCAGAAATATTCTTCCATGGTAGCTTGCAACACTGAATTATTTGTAATGGCTAAAATCTGATAATGCTCATCTATAGCTTTTCTTAGCTACGTGATTACATATATGCGTTATTAATTAAGCATGCTTAAAAGCTTTTTATCCTCAATCTTTTTTTTGTGAGAATACTCAGGCTTGGTTACTAAGATAAACAAAAAACAGACCTCTGTCAATTAGYCCATTAAACTATCAGAGGAATAATCTGGTAATGCTCTAATTTGAGATTTAACTTTTTTTCCCAGCAAATCAGCAAACAATTGCAAATGTACTAAACAAAGTTTACCGTATACTACTTTAGTCTCCATACACCAGAGAACACTTTACCTTTTTAGTTATTGCTTAGTTTTCCAGCCTCAAAAATTTTCATTAGTCAAACTTACAGTATAACCAAGACTTTCCATAGATCTTCAACAATGGACAAACCTTTTGTTCCAGCTATTCAAACACAGTATCTCACTTATTCAGTTTCTTTCTCAAAACTTTACCTCCTCAAAAACACAGTACCCCCACGGCATGTATTAAGATTTTTTTCCAGGTTCTGCTAAAGCCATAAAAAGGCTATTTTGTTCTTCATAGGGTCCCCCCTAAAAGTACAGTTTCTATTACACAATTTTATTGTACAATTTTTAATTATACAATAAATTAATGTATTTTAAATTTATCTTTACATACACAGATGAAACTAACACATTTCATAAGCTCTGTCAATATTCAGCCCATTTTGTCTATGACAACAAATCAAACAATGTTTGATCAGCATTTTTAAACATGTTGCAAACTGTTCTGTGTGTTTACTTGGCGCTTGACTTTATTACCTAATTGATAGTCCATAAATTACAAGGTATTATATCTACAATAGTGAAGGCAGTGTAAGTATGGAAGAAAAAAGAAGTAGGCATGGGGATGATCTACCTGGTGCATATGTTATATTGTTCCCTTATTAAACAGAATTTTAATGACTGACTCTAAAAATTAGCAGTCTTGGACCTTTCTATATTTCTGGCTCCTTTGCATGCAAGGTTTCTGCCAGCATGAATATATTGGCCCAGGATAATATTTTTGTGCAGTTGGAGGCAGCTCTGCAACTAACAAAATAATATAGACCAGATATTTGAGCCAGATAAACACCGGTGATACTAGAATTTTTAAAATATGTGTATGACAACTAAAATGATGCATCTGGGAAAAATCCCATCTCCTTTTATATATGTCATTTATCAGAACTCATTTTAAAAAAACTGTATCACCATCTGTAAATCACAGTATTTCATTACTTATTTTAAAGCAGCACAATTACTGTATGTGACAGTTGGGATTTGTTTGTATTTAAAGGCCACATCTGATTTAATATTGTATTGCTTCACTGAAATAGACCCACGCCAATTTATATGAACTAAGGATGCATTCATTTTCATTTATGCCATATTTTGGGGGAAAAAAGAAAAAGAGATTTATTGCTTTTCAAGTGTACATGGTATTTCAAAACTATTTTGTGATCAGAATCAGGCTCCTTCTATATTTTTGTGGTGAAAAAATTTTTTTTTTTGCAAATCTATTGCAAGTGCTATCAGAACATGAGTTCTGTAATAAGTTGATACCACATATTTTATTAAAAATGTTCATAACTTGATTTATAGTGAACAAAATGTCATCATTTAAATCAGATTACCATTAGGTTAGCATAAGCCAGACTTTGGTCTTAAATATGCTAATTTCCTAAATAATGAATATTTGCTGCTAAAACTTAATTATCTCAATTTTACTAGCCTTTCAGCAAACAGTATCATGAGCTGCAGAACTGAAATCATTAGATTCATATCTAAAATTTAATGGGTTTTGATGAAGATTTGCCCACCTAGTCATATGATGATAGTTTCTGTTTAAGCTTCCCAAGTGTGCTTTTTTCACCTTTAATGTTAGTTAGCAAAAATATACCTTCTTCAACAATATTCCATACAATTCTTAAACTCACATTTCAGAAGTTAAAACATTTGTGAGTAAATCCATAATTGACAACTGAGAGTGTCTTATAACCGAAGTCTAAGTCACTTATAATCCTCAGTGATTTAGACATAAAGCTGTAGACAACCTTAATAGGCAAGAGTCTCCATGATCAAGATCTTACATTTATTTGTACATGGTTCTAGCTTTCATTGCTAGGAAGATGTTATCATTTTTATTTAATAGTCTACRTCATCCCAGGATGTGATTAAAATAGTCTACTTTATTATGGGCAGTAATATCGTTCATGATGAAATTCACAAATTAATTAATTTCAACACTTTCTTATTCCACAGTAGAACCAAAAATCTTTTCTAGGCTACTTAGAAGCAATTTCATTTTTTTCCTACCATTTTTTATGTCTGTAGCAAGCCACTGGGAATCTAATAAAATACCATGAGATAAAGTACAGAAATGACATCCACTTCACCTCACTTCATGTCAGTTGACAACTGCACTGTTCACACTGCTCTTTTTCTGAGATCAGCATCTGCATAGATATCAAGTGGCTGAAGCTGTATCTTGATAAAACAGAGAGCATGTTAGTGGGAAAGATGGATGTATCCCGAAGACTTTTTTCCCTTAACCGTTTCATCCATTAATATGTGACAGCTGTAGCTTATAATTATAGTTCACATACTTGGAATCTTTTTTGCAGGGCATGCTATTTTGTAAGTGTGCCAAGAAAAAAAAWATCTTTATCTTAGCAGTGGCTTGGTACTCAACCATGCTTTATCCATTAGTATCCAGATGGGGAGATGGACAGATTTATGGAAGTAATTAACACTTGTTTTATCTATACATAAGAGATATATATTTCTATATATCTTTTTAACAACCCGGTATTTTTTAATTAATTTCTCTTATTGTGGACTCATGAGTTGGAAAAGATTCAAATTGCTCACAAAACACCAGCACAAAAGCTTAACTTCTTTCCTGATAAATTACGTCCTGTTTCAGATTGCTATTGAACAATGTCTAGCTGGACTAGTTGTTCTCACCTTGCATGAAGTTGTTTAGGGGAAATGACTTTTCCGTCTGATGTTCTGACTATAAGGATGAGTATTAGAGGATGCTAGTAAGTGTTTCAGCTATTTAAAGACTATTGTATTTATTGCCAGAAAAAATAAATGGCCACTAAATTGCTTACTATGAGCAAAATCCATAATCCATAAATTGTTGCTTTAGTTCATTTGAGAAGCTCTGATGCTACAGTGGTGGAAGGTATACAGAACTCTAGAATTACTTTAAATGAACTAGATGTTATTTGAGTATTCGAGAAAATTTTCTTGGTTGGCAAGATGTTTGAGAAAAACATCATAACAATAAATAGTCAAGGTACTTCCATTTAATTGATTATTCAATATTGCTATGTACCATTCATGAGTTTTCTTCACCCATAACAGAAAACAAAAGTTGTTGAAATGGGAATTGCTGCTTGGTAATAAACAGAGGGGTTTTCCTTCTTTTGTGAATATATTTATTCATCGTAAATTTTTTTTATTAGTTAAACATTAACTGAATAATTATGCACCAGGATATCTAGTAACAGTTTGTTACATCTGTTCCGGCTTACTCTTTTATGCATTATTTCTCTTCTCTTCCCCTTCTTGGTCAAAATATTATCATTTTGACTGGTTTTGGTGCTTATTAAAATGGGACTCAGCATTCATCAGCTTTAATGAATTTGAAACCCATTAAAATAACTATGTCTCATTTCTTACTCTAGGTGAAAGCAGTATTCAGTGAGGGCAAAAATCAAAAGAGAAAAATAAAAAAAAATATACATAACATGACAACACAGAAGAAAGGTACACGCTTCTTTTCTTAACTTCTGCTCTTTATCCAAAGCCTACTGAAATTCCCTGACTTCAACAGACTTCGGGTAAGATCCTAAAACTCTTTGGACGTTGCCTTAACTCAACCATTAAGCAGTGGAGCTGCTCTTTTTTTATACTATTAGTGCAAATAAAAGAAGAAGCTTCTAAATTTAGCAATAAAAACTGAATAACAGAGGTGGACTTGCAGTTGCAACACTTAGCCGTGTACCATGTCTATGGTGAGAATGCAACAAGGGATATAATAGGGTAATTAATTAAAACTTGAACAGAGCTTATGATCTGCAGTGAGAAACATTTCAAATTATACAGTAGGACTGTTAATCTACAGTACTCTGAAGTATGCAATTACATATGCAATTTCAAAAAATGTAATACTAAACATTTTTAGAATATGTGACATGTGGAAGGAATTATTTTTAATGTAATCAAAACTGTTTAAATGGAGACTAAGAAGATTCCAAGAGGTTTAAGTGTAGTATATTTACAATGCTGCAAAGTTCTGCTTCACTATTTGTCATATGAAATAATGCCAAGTATCCATTAAATCATATAAAGCATGCAGTAGAGTAGTGCGTATCCTTGTGCATATCATACGCATCCTTGATTAGTGTATACATAAGAGATGTTCACATTTTTTGTGAGTAATTATGGCTTTGCTAATTTTTCCAAATGAGTTAACCACAACCTTATGATCCAATTATACACAGTATTTAATACGTACAAAGTCATAGGATTAGTTACCACTGTATCTGGTATATAAGGAATTAGTCTGGTCCAGCTGTCATCTTTGAAAATAAAGTCCCACTGACGAAAACATTTCTAAAAATAATTATTTTAAACGTTTTTACTTGATATTCTAGACGTACTTATAAAAATGGTAAATAATTACTTAATCTTTAAATATCAGTTATACATTTTCTAAAAAGCATTTTAAAGAATGTCTTGTGCATGAATCTGTAGAAAGATTTGTTAGATCACTAATTAATTAAACTGGCACACAGCATTTTGATAATTCATCTGCATAAGACAGCAGAATGCATGCCTACACTCTTCTGATCCACTTTTCAAAAAGTTAACCAACGGATAGAAAAAGGCTTGTGCCGTTTCTATCATCTTTTGTGTTTCTAAGCTTAAGACATGGCTTTATCTCATTCTTTTCTTTTTCTTTTTGCTTTCCAGCCAATGAATTTGTATTTGGTTTGTAGAAAAATACAGAAAAATATTTCTGTCTCAGTTCGTCTGTCCACATTATAGCCACATGTCCTTTAAAATCTTTTGGATAAGAACTTTTGTGTTGTTAATGTTACTTTGCCAGATTACAGCAAACATTTTTAGACAGGAAAATACCTCTTTTCCCAAATCTACATAACACCTACATTGTGTTGCTCTAGTAGATAATTTTGCATTGGAACAAATAAAATTTAAAAACTACAAATTAAAAATGCCTCCACTTTCAAGTACCATTCAAAATATATGGTTTCCTAAAAAGCAGACTAAATTGCAGAAGTTCTTAAAACTTCAAGCAGTATCAAAACACTGATGAAGTGAGAGTATAACTGACAGATGCTTTGCATGAAGCTAATCTGAATGTGGGTTTAATATTGAGAGGCARGGTTGATCTCAAAGAAGCAACAAACCCAGAGCAGAAAATACAACATTAATCCTTAAGATTGTTCTGGAAGGCCGGATACATAAATAATGGTTATCTGATCAGAAATGCACAGCTTCTCTGTGCCATTTTGTTTGGCAAAAAAAAAGGCAACCACAACTAAAATTGAATTTAAAACCATCTTTCTGCAAAATGTAAGCTGTGTAGCTATAGACAAAAGTATTGATGAAGAATTGTATTGATCGGTTACATTCTATGCATGTACAAGTATTTAATTATTTATAATGAGTTGATACTGGTAATTGAACACAGCTGTCCAATAGCTTTCTTCTCCCCTGAGCCATAGCCTATCTGGTAGTATATGTGAAAGTGAGAGCTATATACATTTCTGACCACAAAAAAAACCAACTGTAGATATAGTATACTTGGACGTGGGCAATTTTTCTGTTTGTTATGATGACAAGCCTGTTTCTATCAATTAATTTACACAGTATATTGGAAATAGCAAAAATGATGTAGAATCTTGTTGCTTGTAGAATTTTGTGCTTCTTCAGAGAGAAAAGTATCCATGCTCTGATCAAAAAATGTCAACTACTCTGCAAAATCATGCAGAACTTCTTAAATCCTATTTCACTGAACTTTAGATATATTATAAATATGGAGATGTAAGGTAAATACCAAATTCATACTTAAGAGACATGCTGTTAGAATAATCTTTTACTTTTTGCTTCTACAAACCTAAAACCAAGAGAGTATCAAGGTGACATCTACATTCTATTGCAATACCAATACTAAGAATTATAAATAAATATTTTAATGACATTTACATTCTGTGAATTTAAATTTTTGATACCTAACAGAATCTGACAGTAAAAAGAATCTAACAGTACTGTACTGAAAATTTAGCACTTTCTAGAACAGAAAGAATATTCTTATCAATACATCGTACAGACAAGCAGCAAGCTGAAACTACATGAATAGGAGACAATACACCATAGTTGCAGGCATGGTTGAGTAAACTATTATCTATTTGTTCAGCTGTATCTATATTCCCTTACTTACTAAATAGGTCCATATCACTTAGTAATTAGGTGCATATATATGCACATGTATATCACTTAACTATCTTATGAAGAATGTATTCATTTTCTTTAGAACACTCGAAATCCTGCAGGTTTTGGCACTGAAGCCAGATGACCTATTTAACTAACAAGGCTTGTCCAGTCCATAAAGTACAATTTATTTAGTTACAGAAAAGGCAGCACTGCAGTTCACACAGAAATTAAAGAATAGGTGATTTTGTCTATCATCATGTGAATCTCTTTCAAGGTTGCAAATTTATTTCATTTTAAGAAGATTGTAGAACTTTGCCTCAAATTACAAAAGGGTTTTCCTTAAAGACGCAAACCAGAAAACTAACAACTACAACTACATAATAACCATGAACTTCTGCTCTCATGAGAAGATGATCTTTCCGCATCTAATTGTGGATTTGATACCAGCTGTTCATTTCGTCTGCATTTAAAGCTTCTGCCTTGACTACATGAATGTAGCCAGGGAGAATTGCAGAGAAGGCATTGTATTGCTGGCTGTTCTTTCCATGAGTGCTTACAAGAAGTTCTCTGAGTGGAAAATTACTCTTTTGAATGGATACTAGCAGTGTTTGCCAAGTACTTAAAGGAAACAATTACTCCCATGGCATTCATAGCGTACGGTAAATTATGAATGCATTTTTGTTGCATATATTCTCCTATAAATTCTACAGGTTTTCATTAATTTATAACTTTCTCTAATGTTTGTTGGTTTGGACCAAAACTAGCTACGTATGTCTTCAGCTATGACGTGAATTTGGTCTTGCTAGCTCTTTTTTTAAGTTAGCAGAAGTTTTATGTAGACTTCAGAAGAACAGGCTCAGATGTTTTTTAGTAACATTTATGTTGAGTGTTTTTGATAGACAGTTCTTTAGTTAAAGGAAACTGAACTTTTTTTTTACATGTAAATAAATAGATGTCAATGCAAAACGGATTTTGAAGGCCAATCAGCAACAGAAGTCCACTAATTCAAATTAGTTGAAAACCTTGTCCACAGTTTGAATTAAAATAAATTATGCACAGCTACTAAATGGCTCAGTACATGCTTAGGACAACACTAGCTTCCACTTTAGGTTCCACAATTTTTCTGTTACTACCATGTTGTATTAAAACTGGACAAATGTATAATATCTATTTGTAGCTAAAATTCATGGAAGTTCACAGACTCCAGTAGCGCAGCTAAAATGAGCTTATTAAGAGTTCTATTTGTTCTGTCCCCGTTTTTTCAGCTAGTCTTCACCATTACAAGCAGATGTGCATTGGCAAAAGTGTATGTAGATTAGGATAGTCGGACTTTCAGTGGTATTACAGAGCAAAGTAGAACAGCTGGGCTGCCATTTGATGACTCAAAAAATGTGTGAAAAATGATTACTGAAACAAGACTCAAACTCTACATACGCTGAGCCATCCACATTTATGGAGTATCTCCAGCTTGTAACCCAAGTAATCTAATTTTCTTTTTGATAACAGAGTCCATAACTATTATATTTGCAAAATAATTCCCATGAACCTGAGCCCTTGTAAGTCATTGGACGTATTTCCATTGACTTCAACAGAGTTTGAATTATACTGATGATGAACACTTAATATGAATGTTTTTAGCCAAAAAAACAAAACTGGAAAAAGAAAACAGTCAAGATTTTACTTGTATAATGTTCACTACTCTTTCACATGGAAAAGTATCAGATGAATTGAGCAAATGAGATGAATTACTAGCAAGCAATATCAAATTTTAGAAGATGCAAATTGATATATTAACAGACCATTCATATTTATATTCTACCTTCAACAAATAAAGCATTTATCTTTTACTTATAAAGTCAATTGCAAAAATGAAAGTCTACTTTCAAATTCTAAAAGTTTCTTTGAGGCTGTACTGCATTGTATCTCTACACAATACTCCAGGAGTGTGCGAAAGTCCTATGTGGGCTAAGTACTATGCATGCACTTAGAAAGAGTTAATTTCTGTTATAATGGGTTACAATCAAAATATGCAATTTGTAAGCAGACAAAGACGGGGAAAGGAAACAAAGCACAGAGAGGAGAAGTTAATAGCCAAGAGTGCAGAGAACAGAGTCTCATGACCCTGGCTCTACGCAAAAATGCAAGTTTATATTCCATGTAGGAATGTGCTCTGTTTTTGTGTGTGTGCATTTATACAGATCCTGCAGTGATTAAAACCATGGCTAACCACTGACAGCCTGAAAATGTAATGGCAGTATCAATTAGAAATATGCAACACTAAATTGTATAAGGAATAAGGCAAACCAGCCATTCTCATTTTAAATTTTAGGCATCAGGTTAGTCACTGATTTAAACTAGTGACATACCAGAAATCTAAGAAAAGACATTTGTTAATGATCATATCTGCAGAACGTTAGTGTCATATCCCGCATTATTTGAATAAATAGGTACTTGCCATGCCTTGTTTTATTTGCCTAGAATCTGCCTATGGCATAGCTCAAATGCTCAGAGAAAATGATTGTTGCTGTGTACATTTGTTATTTCAGGTCATATGTCACTTGTTTAGATAGAAGAGGTTGTTAATTAAGCAATAACAATTAAGGCACAGGGCATTTCCTGCAGATTAATGACCAACTAGGAGAAGCTGTGCCAAGGGCCATTAACCCCAGCCAGTCACTCACTGTGATGGGGCAGATTTCTTTGAAGAATATTAATGTTCTAAAATAACAAGGGTGACTCTGGACATAATATAAACATATACAGGAATGAATCAAATTAAGTGCATTATGATGATCTGTGTAGTGAATTCCAGGCCTTTTCTATTTTCTGAGTAACAAAGGAAAATGGATAGCAAGAAAATGGTACATCAAAGAATACTAAATGTCATTAAGTGCTCAAGCTTCTCTAAACTTCTCTCTTCACACCCATCTTCTTGTATGTTTGCTCCTCTGATAACCATTTGTAACTTTGGTTATCATCACAAATATTGATAATTTAGCAAAAACAGGTGCCTACTTCTGTTCTTGGTAAAAGGTCTACATTTAGGAGAATACAAGGAAGTACTTCATCCCTTTGTTTGTACTCTCTGGTTCTTGATGGGCAGTGATCTGTGAAACTCTCCTCTCTGTGATTTGCTAGATTTCCTTCCCAGAGATAAGGAAGGGTGCAGCCCTGGACCACACAGCTCTTCAGCCTGTTTCATAACCTTTGCAGTAAAATATTTCTGAAGGGATCTAGTTGAAAACAGTGCTACTAAACACTAGCCTGTTTGCCAATTATTGTTTTCTCAAATTAAAACGGTTTACCTTTTCATTATCCCTGCAAGAGATTCTTTGCTTTCCTCCACACCAATTCTTCTCTGCACCAAGCRTTTACATCTCCTTAATTTAAAATTTATCCACAAATAACACTCAGCAAAATAGAGGAGGGAGAAACCCAGAAGGCAATGTGGAAACTTGCTAAGCAGATAGGTGCAAATGATCCATTACTTTTTCCCTTCCGCAAACAACTTATTGCTTAAGACTCTCATCCACAGCCACCTTTTTCTCAACCCTTCTTCCCTCATCCGCTAGTGGTTTTCACCTCTTTAAATACATTGATTCAAATAAGTAGGTTAGATAAGAAGCAATCATAGCGGTTTTCTGTCTCCAAGGTTAAATAAGCAGCTGTATTCAAGACTATTTCTAACTAAATAAACTTGTCTAAGGAAAAAGAATATGACTATAAAATCCCTTTCTGAAAATTATATGAGTGTTCAAGATTCTTTTCTTTATTATATTTCTTCTAATAGTTCAAAAATCTGGTTACCACCTAACTTTTACTCATAGTGTAAAAGATCATGTATAAAAACTCTGGAAAAAGTCATAAGATATGAAACAGCTGCAATAGATGAAGAAAGATTATTGGTTTAATGGAAACATATCTCGAAATGCATTCTTTAATTATACTGTTCGGAATCTGACCARGTTTTTACCACAGTAGCAGAATAAAGTAGAAATACCCCTTTATTACCTGGAAGAGTTTGCTGTGGACATACACTGAGAATTACCGCCTTAAGTAATTTGAAAAGCTCACTTGGTTAAAAAGGTGACCTTTATTCTCAGTGCAAACTTGAGAATTGCAGAACTAGCTTTTTAGCAAGGGAAGAGTAGTAAGTTAAGAAAATCATTACAGATCCAAGGGATTAAGATTTTCAAAATAATATACTTTTTACTTATAAACATTTTTTCCACATTTCTGATTTTCCACATTTTCTCTCATTTTGTTTTAATAATATGTAAAGAAATTTCTAAAATTATTCTAAAGTATCTGAATTTGCTTGTAGAAGTAAAATACTCCCATGGTAACATGAATCTCCATAACATGGCTGTAACCCAGAAGCCTGAATTGTTTTTGTATGCATACCTACATTATATTTGCACTGCCTAAATTATTACATAACAGATGTTAAGGCTCATCTGAAATTACTAAGAGCAATCAAAGCAATACAGTATAAATGGTAAAGAATTCCAAGGAATTTCATTGGAAAGAACCAGCACCTGGAGCCTTCCTTTTCACCCTTTCTTGTTTTTTCTTTGTAATGCTCCTTCTTTTCTCACTGGTTTTCCATTAGTACTTTTGGGTCATTTAAAATGATGGGAACAACATTAATAAAACACTTCTCGAGCTTAAAGACATATCATATTTTCTCTCTAATATAGTAATTTTTCCTGTCCTGGGACTTGTATCAGTGTTGCTCGTCAAATGTGTTTCTCAAGGTGATGAGAATGGGGAAAGCAACTGTAGAAATTGCAGTCTCCTCTCTCATCCTTGTAATTACTTTAAAACAGCAGCTAAAGTTTCCACAGAGATCAGGGCTTTATTATGCTTGGTGGAACTAGTTAGAAAAGTGCCTTTCTGAACTTAAAGAATGTTCAAAATCTTAACTTTTTTAGGCCATAGGGAACAAGCAAAACTCAAAAAAAAGGATACTATGGAATATTGGAAATGACTGCAAGAATAGGGAAAATCTGTATTAAGCTCCAAGAAGCTTCTGCAAAGCACGAAAGTAAAGGCAAATTATGTTTGAATTATTACTGAGTGCTAAAGATTCAGATGCCTCTGTCTAGAAGATTTAATGAGTAGAAAATGAAATAACTAAAAAAAAAGTTTCTGACCATGCACAGAGAGTGGTAGAGCTTCTGACCTCTCCATTTTGGACATTAACATTTATGAAGATCCACTAACTGACAGTGCATAAAGTATGCCATATGATATTCCAGTTGAATAAGATGAGGAACTATTGAAATATCACTTGCTGATTCATCTGAATTTTTCACGCTCTTCTCAGAAAGAGAGACAGTTGAGAAGATTTGTTTTATTTTTTGAAATCCTCTATCACTTTAACTATATAACACAGGCAAAAAGCAAGAAAAGGAAGAACTTCAGATGAATCCTTCCTTGAACACCAGTCTTCAACTAGATATTCAGCACTACACAAAATCACACACACCAACTAATTCTTTGGGCCTGATCCTATAGTCATCTGTGCCAGCACAAATCCTGGAAAAATACACCATGAAAAAGACTGTCTTAAAGAAAACAGATGCTCATCTCCATTGCATTAATTTTGTTTTGCCAGTTATAGTTGTGTCAGAGAGAAAAAAAAACCACATTCACTGAATTTTTTGTGTACAATTTCACTATTATTTATGGTTGATTATTAAGCCTGGCAGCTAGCTCTATCAGTTTTCTAGAATCTTTTCATAATCACACTGAAGAAAAGAATCTGGCTAGCTGAATGCTAATTATTTTGGGGGAAAAAAATGTTGAGAAGAATTTTTTTCTCAGAAAGTGCAGTTTCATCCAAAGGAGAATTTCTGTGAAAACAAAGGTAGTCTAAAAACACTGTTTGTCTTAATTTGAATTTGGTTTTCCTTTATTTTTAATTTATATTATGTTTTGCAYAATATTTTGGATTTACTAGAATATGATTCTTGAAAGTTATTGATAGACAATAACTTTGATTGTTATAAAAATCAAAGATTTCAATGTTTCTACATCTGCATTTCGGTTTTACAGAATATATCTTTTATATACAGGATATATATTTTTCCTCAGGACAGAAGCCTCTTCCAGAGATAGTAAATACCACAGGGAAACTTAAATCAATTTACCATTGATACTGAGCTATCAATTAATCCAATAGCAAACATTCAAATATCTAGCCCATAGATACTAAGGAAAATACATCAATTTCTTCAAGCTTAGTTATATTTAGCTGTCCTGAGGTTCACAGCTGTATTAAAATAAAGTCTTTCTTCTCTAGTTTCAGCTCCATATTCTCTAAAACAAGAGATAGTTACGGACTGGTATTTTAGGCTCCTTTACAACATACGTTATATAAGAAGCCTGACAGACTTTGCTCATCTTCACATTTTCAATTTTGGGGACTACTTTGTTTAGCCACTTATGCTGCAGTGATCTGTGGCAGCTCTGTGGATTTTCAGAGTTGGCTATATAACACTGATGGTGCTGGTCTTAGTATTTTTCAAAGGAGTATTTAAGAAAAAAATAATTTCACTGTAACACACTGTTTAGAGCAGTACTTCTAGATTCTCATTTAGAGAGAATGATGATGACTTGGCACGTTACTGTTTCAGCTTAACACTGGTTAGATGGAAGAGGTTACTAATTATACAATAGCAATTAAGACATGGGGCTTTTCCTGGAGATTAATGACCAGCTAGCAGGAATTGTGCGCAAGGCTTTTAACCCCAGACAGTCACTCACTGCATTGCAGCAGAATCAGATGGCATTCTCTGAAGGATATTGCTTTTCAGAGTGACAAACATGGGTCTGCATGTGAGTGCAGGGCTTTTTTGCTCACCTACAGGGTATATCTAGTAGCAGATAATGAAGCTATGAAGTAATTAATGAAAGACAGATGCACACAGAAGGAAAAATAACACAAACCACAATACCCCCCCGTCCCAATACAGCTAAGTATAGAAAAAACAGTTGAATGCTCTAACATGGATTTCAACTACTTTCATTCCTTTTAGAGGCAGGATTAGATATTTCACTGAATTAAATCACACACCACAGACACCTAAATAAGCATTTTAAATCAGAACTAGCTTGAGTATTTGCAGGGAGTCCCCCACTCATAACCATTTATTATGTGCTGGTTTAGGTCTTGAATGCATCATGGTGTGAGAAAATGTTTTCCTTCTGGATGAAGCTGAAGCAGAAGCCTCTCCCTAATTCACGTCCCACATAATTGGAAAGCTGGAAGCTGAACCTACATGCAGAGGGAACCTAATACTTATGCCCCACAAAATCGCTCAGCAACATTGGGAAACCCCCTCAGGTAATGTTCTTCAAAAAGACAGTTATTGAAACTACCTTACCACTGCTGCTTACACTTCCAAACTGACCCACAACAAACATCTGAGCTCTTCCTGGCCTTCAGGGTGCCTCATCCTCACCTTCCTCCCCTTTGCAATCTACACCCGGTCCTGGCCTGGGTCCAGTCCTGGTCCTTCATTCCTATTTCTATTAATTTATTTTCCTCTTCTATCTTGATTTTGTTTCTTTCTTTAAACTCAAAATAGGTATCTCTCTTCCCAGAAACATTTCTAAGGCAGTGTAACCTGTGGCTCCAAATTAAATCCTCTATACTTACCTGGCTGTGGAGGGGAGAGGTTGGGGAGAGGTTGGGTTACTAGCAGACGGACTACCCTGAGGCAGTACCAACAGGCGTCCAGGTGACTTGCTGCTGCTAGGCACAAGAGGAAAATGCAGTGGTGCTTCTTCAAGTTTAAAAATATGAAGGTGGAGTTTCTGAAGGTCCGGAACATTAACTACCAGACCAGTCCAGACTCTGTTATTTGGGTATTGATGTCAGTTTTGGAAGTGAGGACCTGACTGAACTGCCAGGCAGGGTGAACTCCTGGTTCCTCCATTCCAGGGTGTGCCTGAGGCAGCAGATGGAGAACGACAGCAGCTGTGCAAGGCTGCTGCCATCGTCAGGGGTCCTCTCTGATGACTCGGCAGGAGGACATCCTTGAACACTGTGGCACGAGTCCTGCACCCCAACCAGCATCCTGGTCATGCCATCCTTTTTCATGGCTTATGGTGGTGCAATAACATGACATGGCTCACTAGGTAAATAAGTGGGTCAGAAAAGGAGACTGCTGCTATCTTTAAATGTCATCTTCTTGTTGGTGGGTGCTGCTGGAAGTCTCTTCTGCATGGCAACTCTCTCATAGTCCAGTCCCCTGGCCAGTAATGAGCAGTTTGCTTAGTGTGAGGCAGAAAATTAAAGCCCACTGCAGCATTCACACCTGTGCACACACAGCCCATTCCTCTCTCCACACGTCGCAGGCCATGCCAGCACTGGCATCAGAATGGCACAGGCGGCTGCTGCAGGCCTCCTTCCTGCCCCAAACTGGAACAGCAATTTATGCTTGCCAGTTTTCCATTTATCTACCATGAGAAGGTCCTGACTGCTGAGGAGCAATTGCAGTGAACCATGGTCTACTCCACAGCTGTTCTGGCTGCTCTTTTCACCATATGGGCATAGTGCCTCTGCTTTTATTAATCCGGAGGGCCAGGCTGGCCACTGTGCATTACAGATTTTCCTACAGGTCACGCTGGTCTCGCCATTTCTGCCATGGACCACGTTGTCCCCCTACTTGCAGTTGTTTCTGGAGGCCATCCTGACAACTCGGTTGTCACCACTGTGATGTGCTGTCACAGTAATGAAGCCTGATGGGAGGAATTCAGTTGACACACTGCCACACCATTTCCCAGCCCCAGCACCCTGGCCGGGAGCACCTGTGCTTGCTGGCATGGAGGAGAAGGGAAAGGCCGGAAGAGAGGCCTGAAGCCGGAGGCAGAGGCCCGGCGCGAGGGGAGACAGCTGCCAAGAGCTGAAGGAACAGGACCTCAGGCCTAGGGGGGAGCAGGGCCGGCATGGGAGGAAGGGCCCCCCTGAGGCCTGGCCTGAGGGAGCGAGCAACAGCTGCTGCGGCCTGGGCGAGGGGGGGACAGGCCTGAGGGCAGCGCGGGGGCAGGTGCCCGGGGAACAGCTGCTGAGGGCTGGGGAACGGGGCTCCAGACACACAGCCCAGGCCTGGGGTCTGGGAAGGGGGACAAGGGCAGCCTGCAGAGGCCGSGCAGGAGGGGGAGAGGTTCCGAAGCCAGAGGCGCGGCGGGGGGGAAGGTGGCAGCTGCTGAAGATGAGCAGAGGCCAGGGAAGGAGCCGAAGGCAGAGGCTGGCTCTGGAGGAGTGGCAGATGAGAAAGCATCCTGGCTCCAAGCCAGGGCGGAGGGCAGAGGCCTGGGAAGGGAAGGGACGCACTGGTCAGCAGGGGCTAGAGGCTCCACGGGGCAGAGCTAGACAGCTGCTGAGGGCAGGGGAGAGGCACCAGGAGCCAAAACAGAGTCCTGGGAACATGGGGAAACAGCTGAAGTGGGATGTACGGGATGGAAAAGCCGAAAACAGAGGCTTTGGGGGATGAGGGAGGGCACAGCTGCTGAGGGATAGACAGCAGGGAGGAGGAGGAGAAGAGTGAACAGCCATAGCCAAGGGGAAAGGAGCCAGCGACCACCCCTGATGGAAGAGAAAAAGGACTGAAAGGATGGAGAATATCACCATTTTAAAAGTAAAATACTTTAACTTTGTATARAGTCGTTAAATTGCTTTGTCTTCTACTTAAGTGCTACCCAGACAGCCCACAGCTGGGAGTATGTCCAGCCTCTGCAGACAGGAAGCGCTGTCTGCAGATGCTGGAGACCTCCCGGATGCCACCGCGGCTGTGGCATCCAGCCCTCACAGTTGCTGCCTGGACAAAAAGGCTCTCCCATGCTCCCAGAGAGGCTCTGCAATGCACAGCAGGCTACAGTCGATCACAGTCTGGCAGAGAGCTAGCTGAATTACCCCTGGACATTACACCTCCACTCTGCAGACAGACAGGGTGCAGTTACATCCCCAAAACACCACTGTTGTTCATGTAAAAATCGTGCAGAGTTTTCTGGCACAGTGCTTCACCTTTGAAAGCACTGCACCCGGGTTAACCCACGTTCAGGGTATAACGTGATCTTGACAGGTGGTGCCTGGGAACTTCAGTTTGGGACAGCGGCAATGGCCTCTGTGCCTGTCACCAAGCCATTTCCTTCCCCATAGCTGGCCTCACAGTCCCGAAGCAGCGGGGTCTTTGCAGAGGGAAGGCACAGTCATCAGTCCAAGTCTCCTGTGCGTCTGTACGTGGTACAAGTTCAGCTTGTAAATGAGGGCTGGAGCTGGTGGTAGGCAGCATGACTGTACTGACATCAACAACTGTGAAAGGGGAAAGAGCTTCCACATTTAGGCTTGCACATGGTAGATACTGCCATGGATACCAGTGTTGCTAAGCATGCTGCTTCCTAGGGAAATCTGTGCTTGTGGAAGCACAGGCTTGTGGGACTACTTTAATTTAAGGATAATACCAATGCACCTTGTGGAAAGACATATAACACTAAGCCAGGCCCGTCCTAGATACCGCAGAGATGCAAAAAGCTCAACTATTATCTACTTCAAGTCAATGATTTGTTTTAATTACCACAGGGAAATTGCTAGTGTAGACCAGGCTGTCAGTAAGTATAGCTGAAACTGAAATTAATGGAGCTAGATCTTCTTATCAAGGTGAGAATCTTGTCCATTATTTGTAATGTTATTTATTACTTTCCCTATTTTACATGTTTTTGTTTTAGTACTTTTCTATTACATTCTTATTTGTAGCTTCTGTTGCATACAAGTCCGTACCTTTTCTTTCATCATCTTACAGTTTTCCTTTCATGCTCTTGCTTCTAGGCATATGGAACTCCTTTTTCTCCCCTTCCCTGTATTACTTTTTTGCATATTTCCTCTGTGTTCTTAAATTTATTCTGTCCTTCTCCCACTTTTGTTCTCAGTCACATTTGCATCATTATGGCTTTTTTTTCACATACAATATGAAATTACGATGAAATAAGATAAACAAAAATATGCTTATGTTGAAACTGAAGAAGGATATGGAATTTTCATGTGTATAGTGGAGCTATTCTCTTCTTTTCTTTGGTTAGCATTTAACAACACTGACAAAAATAACTTTAATAAGTGGACATTTTTTTTTGCCTTCCAGATTTTGCATTGAATTTATTTTCTCATAAAATAGTTCTCCATGAGAATGACATCCCTAATCTCTACATAACTAATTCATTATTTTGTTCAGTTTTCAAAGGATATCATCAATAATAAAAAGGAGGCATTGAAATTAGTAGGCACATTAAAAAGAAAATGCCATTTTGTCTGCCTTCCTCTTTGTTACGGCACTGTAGCCACTTGCCCCTCTACTCCTAACACTCCTGGGCTGTCAAAGTTATAATTCACTATTGATAGGTGTGAGCATATGCCTATGCACTTTTTTCTTTATTGGTTGTACAACTTCTGCTGGCATCCAGAAAATTAATATTGAGAACAGAATGCTTGAATCACTTCTTATCATTGTATTCAGTAATTCACTTAGCAGCATTTAGCAGGCCTAGACAGAGAGCTAAAACTAACCATTATCATTAGAGTACAGAGATTTCACATGTTTATTATGTTGTTTATGCTTTTTGACCAACGAAAACAATTATAAAAACTTTCAGTAGAGCCCTAATAACATTATTATTTTCTTAAGTGGCATGTTCATTCAAGACATGCTGATATCGAGACCATGGATTAATATTTCTGTAGCATAACAATAGCAGTGCTCAGTCGCTATACTCCTCTTTTTACTACTTTGGCATCTTTCAGCTATTTGTCTAAACAAGGTTAAGCTCACTAAATGTTCTGTATGACAGAAACTATTTCATACTAATTTCAAGAAAAAAGGGTTGAGTGTGTGATATGTCCTTTTTAGGGATATTTCTGTCTCAAGTCCTTCAGTTAGAAAATGTTATGAAAGACAAATTGTTATGAKTCTGAGCCAATGCAGCTATAAAAAATAATCTTAAAAAATGGCATAAATATACCAAATTCTTTCTAACATAACAAGTTGTCAGCTTTTCCTAACTATTAACTCATTCAGATACTGTAAATATCTCCAAGTGTCTCTTTAACTATACCACACAAATTCAAAATGAAAACCTGAGTATGCATGCTTTTAGAAGCAGGAAATAACCAATTCTCCTCTGCAGATGAGTGAGAGGCAGTCCCAAAGTGGTCAGAAAAACTAATGAATGTAAAGATATACTAATGGTTATGTCATTGTGAGATAATATAACTCAGAGGCCCAGGCTTATGTGCGATACGGTCAATAAGGTTCTCGTTTCTTTAATACTTGCTGACTCCCAGAGACTGTCAAGGCCCAAACCRTTTGGGCACTATATCCCTCATTTAAGTAAGTCAGCTGAAACAAGGCAGCCATGTTATAGCTTAATATCAGTCTACATGTTCTGAAGAAGGGAAAACAAGTTTCTTTTCTATTTTCTGATAGCTGCATGAAGAGAAGGTTACCTTTTTACTTGCCAGAAGCATTCCTACATTTCAATTAAAAGTTATGTGGCCGTGATTTTGCTAACATACGTCATATAAATCAGAAAATTATAGGCATAAAGACCTATTTAGGGTCAACAGATCTTGAAACTTTAGTAATTACATGTGAAAACGTGACACACATTTATGTACGTTTCGTTCAATTCTTGCCTTTCGGTGCACATCACAAATGCTAAAGGAAATCACTATTCAATAGGTAACAGGACCTATGCAGCATCCCTCGTGGAATTTTTCCATCAACATAAGTGATAACCAAAATGTCCTGGCATTAATTTATAAAGACACTGGCTTAAACATACTTGTTGCATAAGGCTAAAACATATGTAAATTATTTTCAAAACAAAGTTATACAGGAGGCTCCTGATTCTTTGATGAATTCTGTTGTGTTTTGGTTTTTTTTTTTTTTTCTTGTATTATGACTACAGGGAAACAGGGAATAAACGCACTACTGTGAATTAATCTGTAATGACTATGAGGAATGCAACTAGGGCTTTGCAGTTTGGACACACACTATCCTCTCTGTTGCTGCCTACCCACTGAAAAATCATAATCTTCGGGAGAGACAGGTCACTTCAGGCACCTTGATAATACGTCTAGCTCCAGAAAAAGACCTCCTCATAAATACCACAATGTAGTGCAAATGCCTTACATATGACATTCTCAGAAGAACATGTTCAGTAATACACTAGGTTTTAAAGGATCTTCTCTCCAATGTTCTGCAACTGCTTGCTTTCACCCAGAAGAAAAATAAGTCCCTTTCATCTTTGTATATGTCTATGTTTGTATGTGTTGCTTTGAGATGCGCTTGCACATATAGGTATAATTTATTCTAAAGAGAATTTTTTATAGATATATAATTTATTCAAAAAACAGGGCACTGGGGGTAAATGCCCTAGCTACAAAACTATTGGTCCTGCAGGGATACAGCTCTCTGTTTCTAAACTAAGACAAGGATTACCTCTGATGAAATCTTTGTTGCAACTGACATGTTTCTGTGGGAGTATTTCATTAAAATTCTTAATAATTTTCTAATGATGAATCACTTCATTAAAAAAATCCATTCAGCTTAGCTATGTGTAAGCATATTTTAATCACTAGGCATATTAAAATAAGTTTGTGCTTCAAAACAAAGAAAACAGTGCTTTTCGAAGTGGATTTTCTATTAGTATAGTACAGTAGTAGGGATCATCTAGAGATGGTGTAAAAGATGTGAATGGTAAAGAGACACTTTGTTTTCTGTGTTCTACACACCACATTTTCCTGAAGGCTGATGCCTGTTTCAGTTTTTAAGAGAGACYTTTAGTTATGAAAAAATTCAAATAAACCATTTTTTCACTTTTAAACTCTTGGAGAAAGTTTTTTTCCTTAAGAAATGACTAGATGAAACTGTTTGGCCTGTATTATACATGAAATAACATTAGATGATTGCAGTCTAAGCACATATTTGCTGGCTCCAGATCATCATAGCGGTCAAACAGCAATTTAACAACTCTGAAGCCAATTACCGCAGGATCACCATTTTTTAAATCCAAGTAAGATCCCAGAAGCTGTACACAACTTCTGCCTTTTTCCACCCCAGACACCTTTACTGAAGAGCTCTGCAGTAGCTAAGAAGGCCTATAACTTTGTTTACATGAATAAGGGCTCATTAAATTACTGGATTGCAAGACTGTATAAATTATTTATCCCTATAGAGAAACAGGTTTTAGAATTCACAATTTAAAACAGGCTCTAATTCCCCTCTCATATATAGAGTCACTGATGTAATTAAAGTAAAGAAGATCAAATGTTAAAAGGAGAAATGTGTTCCTTCACTCCTGAGCTTAGGCACGCAATGCTCTGCCATGCTTCCTTTCTTCGTTAGCTGATGCTGAAGGACCTTGACTATCTTCCTCCTTAATTACCTCAGGTTGGAAACAGTTTAGCCCATGTTTTTATTGTTTTCTATGCTAGGGGATAGATCATTCCCCTCCTCCTTTCTCTGGCAATGAGAAAAGTTARAACAAAAGAAAATCCTCAGTTTCCATGGGAAATGTTAGATAAAGCGCTGTTACAGCTAATGGAAGTTCTTTTATAAGGAGTTCCTCTGCTTCCTCTAGCTTCAGCCTCGTGTCAGAATTACTTACCAGCTGAGCTAGGCTACCAGGTCTCCATGTTGTCAAATGTTGAACAAAAAATCTTTACAGAGGGAAAGGCTAATATATCCCCTCATGAATTCTAATGACAGACAGTGTTTCCAAACCTTCAGTGATACCATTATATTCTTTATAGACTATAATTGATTTTTATGTCTCACAAACAGGCAACCTGCAATTTATAAGCTACATCATTAGACCTTTTCTCATTGCTTTTATTTTTTTCTTGGTGATGTATAATGTGTTGCTAGTAAGGAAAATTGATTAATTCCTTACTTTTTGCCCTTGATTTTTGGACTAATTTTGTTTTACTTCCTCAGCTATTTTGGTTCTAAAGAGGGAAAAAGAACCACCCCAAATCAAGCCTTAGCTTTTTTTGTTGATAGCTCAGTTGGACCTCTCCATGGCTGAAGTGATAGAGTGGTAAGATAAAAGCAAAGCTAGCTTTTTGTCCACAGACCCAAATGTGAATGGCCTTCAGAATCAGTTAGAATGAAATTGCATTCACTTCATCTGCTGATCTTCACAGGCAATTGCATTTCATGGAAGTCCCAGGCAGCTGTCTATCCTCGAGCATTTTCTATCCTCTGCAAAGCTGGTGAGGCTTCTCTGCCTGCACATTTGAACCTCACTTCAAAGGACAAGAAACAACAGCAGCTGCATTACAGAGCATGCATTAGAAAACACACACTTCTGTATGGAATCCAAACTTGGGCACCCAAAACAGCTTCTGTAGGCCATTTAATTTAAACTTTTCCAATTAAACTTGTATTCAGTTTTGTTTTCAATCTGACTTACAAGACACCAGAGCTCTGTAATACTGCATATGGATTTCTTTTATGAACTGAATTAACAATTTTGAGCAGGAGGTCTAGGTACATTTATAAGAAACTGTATTATACATATTTAATGAATTGTATTCTGTATTACATTAGGTAACGTTACAACACACCACCATATTAAAACTATCTAAATCCCACCTTAGGAGACAGCAATAAAAAGAAGTTAAATGAAATTACTCCTTAAGGTAGAAAGAGTTTACTTCTTCACACACAACTTCAAAGGTTTCACTGTGGGTGAGAAAGAAGTCATTACAAGGAGTGGCCAAAGGCCACATACAGTGGTCTGAAGGAGAAAAATAGACAAAGAATAAAGAATAGGCAAAAATAAACTGAATAAAGAAGAGTAAGCCCCTTGGATAGTAAACCCCTTAGTCAGGCCTTTATAGAAAACATGGGCTGGAGGGAAAACTGGGAAGGCTGAAATGAAGAGGCCCACATCACTGAAACTTGGAAAGGACCACCACACAGGAAATGGAGAGATGGAAAAGGAAAGAAATGGTAAGAAACAGCAATAAGGAGAGGGGTAGGGCACTCAAGGAGATTGTAAAGGAATAAAATATTTCCTATAAACCCCTCAAAATTGTAGATGCCATCTGCAGTAATACAGGCCATCTAAAACCAATTATGATTGCTATGTACATTTCCTTACCTTTATCACTGTGTTAAATATAATTCAATAAGGAATATGAGTAAGTCTGACAGTACAAGAATGAAATATCTGAGGGAGGAAATTTTAGTGGAATGTGGTTCAACATCAAAAAAGAATCAGCAATGCAAATCAGATGATGTGATAACTGGGGAATGCTAAAAGGAAACTGCATAAGAATCTTAGACATCCTGTCATTTCTGGAAAACGTGATCAACAGAAGATGAGTATTATATTCATTTAAAAAAAAGAATAGTAGATAGTAACAGGTATATCTTCTTAAATTGGAATGGCATGTGATGTAAAAGAGAAGGAGAATGTAATGTTCTGTAGTGAAATGAGTGCAGCTGACAGTCACAGAGATATCAACAGCAGATTGTAGAAGTGCTGAACAGAAGATTACATAGCATTTTTGGCACACAACTGTGAACAGAATCAATAGGAAGCATACAGTTATAGTCCAGTAGCAGAGTTAGCAAGATGTTTCAACAAATGTTTACATTGACCTGAAGGCCCATAGTGATGCTGTAGTGGAACCTGGACCAATTCATCTGGTATGTTCCTAGAACATGAAATTTGTGGCAGATAAAATCCAAATTGGATCACTAGATTAACACAAATTGGAACCTCTTAGAGATACTGGTCTTGCAGTATGTATAGAAACTACTGTCTTTCAAAATGTAGTTGTTCAATTCAGATTAAATAATCACCTTCACACAGGACCATGCTTCACAGGGTACAGGGCCAAAACTAATTATTTTGCAGAAGACTGAAATGAGGGCAAATGCCTTCTATTATGATGGACTTGTACCCTGATAGAAGGATCTGTTTTGTTGCTATGATCCACAAATTCAGAAGTCTGAACCATCCTGTTTGGAAAAACAAGGCTTGAGAAAATGGAAAGTTATTGGACTTGTCCCCTTTTGGCTGCTTTATTTAATTCCTAAAGTGAAAGAAAAGAGAGAATGCAAGACTAAGCAAAAGGAGCACAAACAAGAGGAATGAGAAAATAAAACTGAAGTGTATAGCTAGAAGAAGAGACAAATATAAACTAAGGGAGGGGAAGCCCTTTCTTATTTGATAGAGAGACAAACATAAAGCAGAATAATCTTTGCCTATTCAGAGATTAAGTTTCAGGATATCCTTTAAGAAAGTTTTACCCTGCAGCCCAGCCTTTCCAAGATGAGATAAATTCAGTGCTGTTATCAAATTCTGACCTTAGCATTGCTGTCAATTACTAGTTCTTAGTCACTACATAAATATAATGTGAAAGCACCTGTTCCGAGTAAAACAATATATAGTCCAACTGCATCCTGCTGCTTTACTACTATTTTTTCACATCCTCCAGACTGGCCATATGGTTAGTTCGTCTGATAATTTCCTCAGGAATGGCTACTCATTGAAATGGCCAGTTTGAAGGTCTTACCCCTTGGAGAGCTCTTGTACTGCATTTCCAGCAATCTCATCTCTTACAGAAGCATGAATCCTATTTTGCTGCTTTGAAGAGCACACTTGAGTGGTAGATTTCCTTCATTTTCTTTGGCTTCTATATTGATGTTTAATCAATGAGCTTAAAATACCTCCTTCACTTTGTCACTCAGAAGTCTGGTGTATCTCCAAGACAAGAGGTAGATACTTCTTTCTTTTTTTCATACAACTGCTTATACCAATTTTTACCTTTTCGTAGTACAAACATATCATATTCATTGAGAAATGCTCCATGAAGTAAAGTTCTTGTTTCAATTTCACATGTATTGTATAAGAATTATCCTTTGAATGTTCTTTATTATGTATAATTTGTAATTCTTTCATATGAAATTTTACTTTTGAATACACTTTCTCTGTAAATGGAACATAAATCCTTAGCTTTAGAACTATTTTTTTGGTGGAAAATTGTAATGGAGTTGCCACTGCAAGGTATATATCTACTAGGGTATTAAAAAAGCATTGTTAATAATGTAATGGGGTCTTGCAGAATTTCTTATTCTGTTTCTATTTCATTAACAAGAAATTATTCTCCAAAAAATAAACACAGCTTCATTCAAACAAAAATATTCTGGCTTGTCAAAAAGAGAAGTGCAGGAAAATAATGTTCCTTCATGGAGGAGCCAAGCCAACAAGGTCCTTGTGGAAACAAACTAAAAAAACTTAGATCTTAACTCTAGATCTAAGTGGGATACTGAAGAATAAAAAAAGTGTTTATATTCCCTCAGCAAACTAGATAACTTCTATTTGTTCTCTCTTTCTTTCACAGGTGTGTACCAGCAGGAGTAATACAAATACAAAGAACAATTAAGACATCTTTCAAGCATTTGAGATTATGAGGGGCAAAAATGATGACAAATTGCTTTTGTCATTATTTGGCCCAAGAGAGCTCTCATGCATCAGAATGGGTGAAACCATACCACCAGTTCCACAAACAAATCATGTGAATGGCAAAATTCTCACGGATTTAAGTGCAATGAAGATTTTATACTAAAAATGTATTTAGTACAGAACTCACTAACCCATCAATTCTTATATTTTGAATACACTGAAAATACAGTACATACCACAAGCTAAAAGTCCATCAGGCTTACTTCAGGCACAGAGAGAATGTGACCTCTCAAGAGGACTTAGAGAAGAAAAAAATCTGTTCCTGAGCATACTTAGAAAGTTTTGACAGTCCTGCTCTTTAAGTCAGGTAGYTCCTGAAAAATTTTTATATAACAAAATTTCTAAAAATACAGTAAAATGATATTTCACCCAAGAATAACCTAATCATCCTTAACATTTTTGCATAGGGATTAGAGAAAATAAAACCAAACCTGTTAGTATTTTTATGAGAGAAAGTAGTTCCAGGCAGAAATTGGGTATGACACTCACATCCACTGACATTTAAAGAAGACTGAATTTAAAAAATCAGATTCAGTCCCCAAATATAAGAACTACAGGACTGAGATATCTGAAGGTTAGCACATTGTTATCAATTAATGGGTAAGTATAAAACCTTTAAGATTTTATTCAGTCTCAGGTTGGTCCTTGAATGAAATGCACTGTTCAATTTATTACTCAGTGGAACTATAGAAGAGGACACAGAGTTTGTGCCAAAATAAACTAATCAGAGATTTATGTATTTCATTGCTGACGTGTGATTTAAACATCACCCACCAATTTGGTATTATTCATAAAGAAATTAACAAAACCTCTTGATCAGAATTCAAAGTCCCAAATCTAATGACCATCCTACTATCGTTTTCACAGTTTGAACTCTACATATATTCTGAGGGCTTTTAAAGGAGGCACAAGGAAATCCTAAATAAATATATAATCTTGTCTCTCTCACTGCCATGTTTTACTTAAATATCCCCRAATTTCTGTTGATGAATAGTGTCTGCTAAAAACTGTTCTATGACAAGGGCACAGAAATAATTTCATACGTTCMCCCAAACTCTAGACATTTTCTTCGTAAGCCAGCAATTTCAGTAGAATAAAAATGCAAGTCTTTTTTTCCCAAAAGAAAAAAAGAAAAGTCCTGTTTTAACATTTGATGAAATAGAATTGCACTATAGTGTACCTTGCAAAATAGATTAAATAYAGAGGAAAAATTACCTTCATATGTTTCCCCACAAAGGAAACACATATACTATTCTAAGGAAACTGAACCTGTAGTCCAAGAGCATTATTGAAAATAGCTGATCTTGTTGTACTTTGAAGTACTTACAAAGGTAGCAACAGATTTTTGGCACACACAAATCTTATTAGCGAATGAAAAAATACAATATTTGGATTTCTGGAATGTAACATTTTGAGAGAGATTAGTAGATGTTTCAAAGTAAGAGTAATTTATTTATTGTCCAGGAATGGTGTATCAGATACAACATAAATTATTTAATTAAGTATGCACGCTACCTCCAGCAATCCTATAGTGGCAGCATACACAGCTATGAAAAGGAAAGACAAAGGAAAGGAGTGTGATGCACACGTAATGTAGTCTGGCAATGGACCATATTATTTCTTAATATATTCTGCTATGGTTTAGCAATATTAAGAAATACCTATGTAGTGTGTCAGATTGCTTCTYGGAGCTGGTATAGTAATCAAAGGCACAAAAGAAAGTTTGTCAGTAAATTCSTACAGACATCATGAGAGGTAAGTACACTTTGTGCTTTGGAAAAAATCTCCCTTTATGTACTCTGCACTTAGGAAAGCATCATAAAATCTTGTTATGTTTATGGCTATTTCCATTGAAAAATATGTTTGAGTACATATGTAAATTATAATAAAGATTTGTTTGTTCCAGAGGAGSGGTCAGAGTAATATTATGGTCTTCAAAGCTACGGACTCTATATTTCGTCACTACTTAGCGAAAATAAGATGTCAGAATAAAAAGATTTTGAAGATAAAATAAACATTTTAGCATTGTTCTACTCAATAATATAGTATTTCAAACTCCAGTAATCTGTTCAACATTTTAGAATGACTGGTCCATTTACTATTGTTCTTCTTTTTGTATTTTCCATTAATGATTAAACATTTACTTTTATGATAGATAGCTAATACTTAACAACTTCTTCCTTTAATTAGGAGTTTACATGTTCAGTACACTTGCTCACATATTTAAAGGTCTGAATTCTCCATGCTCCCTTCTGCAATCATAGACTTGCTGACATTTCATTTAGCCAAAGTGCTTTGCTCTCTCAAAAATCCTTGTCATTCTACTTAAAATCAAACTGAAATTGAGAACATTGGGTCAGCACTGTGGATTGCTCATTCTGGGATTTTGTCTGTGTCGYTGGACAGAGCTTCTATCTAATCACTCTTTTCTTGTGATCCAATTTATTAGCCTTGCTTAGCTGTACAGTTCAGCTGAATGTATTATGCAGATGTACCCACGAAAAGTAGCTAGCACAACAGTGGCTATG
The DNA here is from genome assembly GCA_030449065.1 of Oceanodroma leucorhoa. Lineage (NCBI taxonomy): Eukaryota > Metazoa > Chordata > Aves > Procellariiformes > Oceanodroma > Oceanodroma leucorhoa. Next base: position 5,924,677 of record JASVER010000043.1, read on the forward strand.
CACGATCATCTAGTATGTGGTGATAGCTGATAACCGAGGAGCTGGAATGCAGTCTATGATTCCCTTTCACATATATTTAACCAGTTCTTTTTCCTGTAGATTTTGCATTCTTCAGGAGGTTATAATCTTCTATGCCACAGGTGTCATACACTCTCTGTTTGGTCATTTTATCCAAATGGCAAACAATGTGTAGCTGGACTGTGTGTTCAGTTCAAATTATATATTTTCAAATGGTCATTTGGACATCTCCCAGTCTATCCATCCTTTTATACACAATACATGTATCTATTGTTCACGAAAAAGAAGTGAATTACTTGTTAGTCTACTATCTAACTGCTCTCTAAAGATACCCTCATGAGACCTTCATGACATCAAATGTTATAGCTACAGTCATTTAAGCTACATATACCTTAGGCCTTCATAACATTATTTCATCGTACAAAGATCAGATTAGAATTATTTCTCCATAAGCTTTTTTATAAATAGTTAGTAAAAGCAACATATTTGCATACATTTTTCATGAACAACAATAACTAACTTCCATGAAGGTAACAGCTCAAGCAGTYTGAGGTAGAACCAAACTCCTTGATCCAATAATTCTGAAATCAGAAAGAACATTCCCTTGCTTTCAATTGTTGCCCGAGGAGAATCACTTCACTGTTACATTGATGAAAATCAGATCTTCATTTCAATTCAAATATAGATGAACAAATTCATCTTATGCTTGTAGGCTAATTCCTAGTAGCAGAAGAACCAAAAGGCTAGAAACTTAGGAAAGTGCTTTTCTCCTCTTTACTGCTGAATCAGTCTGTATTGTTCAGAATAGCCTTTATGTAACCAGGTATTAATGAAAATCACTGTTTTCCCCCTTACACCTTTTTGCAAATACAAAGCTTTACATTCTATGACATTTTGTAAACACTTTCTGCCACAAAGCTCTAAAATCCTTCATACAATAGCATCAGCAAGTACTATTAGAGTGCAGTACTCCTAAGAAAATTCTTTTAATCAGCTGATATTTATCCCAAGAAAATACAATCTTACATGTATTTTAGTAGGTTTTCAGTTCATTTCCAAAAAGCATCTTTGCTGTTGCTTGCAAAGGAGATAACATTAAGAATCTTTTGATGGTGYGTTTGTTAATGACCCCTTTATAAACACTGTTTTACGCAAGGATATATTAATCTTGTTAACAGATCTTGTTGCCATGTTATGCTATGAGAAATAAACCACAAACCAGGCCCAAACAGGTTATCCCAAAGAAGAACATGTTTATAAAGAATATGTATGACTACATCAGGAACTTTGTTGCCCTTAAAGCAATCCGGAATACCCTGAATTACAAAAATTTATTAATTACTTTTGCTCCAATGTTTGTACATCTCAACTACAGCTCAATATTGTATATAACATCTAAAACCATAAATAAGATCCACTTCTCTTGTAGTAGGTAGCAGTAGGAATATAGCAAAATATGCTCTGAAATCTCAGACATTACTAAACAAAACAGACAGGGAATGGTAAGAAGACAGTGAATATTATTAAACTTATTTTATGGATGAAAAACTCCGAGGGAGATTAAATACTTGACATATATAAAGAACTTGTAATAGAATTGTGAAAATAAAATGGCAATTCCAAATCCCATTTCCAGTACTTAATTACTTCTTAGTCCTTCATATCTCCTTTTTTCCATTTTATGCTTCCAGATGTCTGCCATTTATCTGATGTAATAATTTATGAAGGATCCAGTTTTTAAAGAAGAAATAATATCTGGGTCCAGAGCTAAAAAAGGGTTGTTTCATAATAAGTTTTTCTTAACTGTAGTAAATTCTGCAAAAAGCAAAACCCAACTGCAAAACCCAAGAACCAAATCACTGAGTCACTATCACAATTAAAATGATTTTCTGAAGGAAACCAACGTTTCAGAGGAGAACTTGCAGCTGGTCATATATTAAGTATTGTACAGTTCTTACCAAGCAAAAAGTACAGTAAGAACATCCTGCAGTAAGAAGCGTAGGATGAGACTCATGGTGAGAGTGTTGCACCCTTTAGAGATATGCAGGCAGTACACACCACATACAGTAACCAATAACTTGTGGGAACTTGGCTGAGCATGATATACTACTATAATATCTAACAACATTTCAGATATTTTTGTTACATTCTTCTCCTGATATCATTTATTTGGTTACCAAAGGTTTGGTTCAACAGTATTGCAGTCTCTTATTTTATGAACGGTTTTCCAGGCTACCTTTTGCATAAAGTCAGAGAAGACACCAAGTCATATTGAAACTTAGTTGAAATACTCAAAAAAAAAAAAAAAAAATTCAGGAACCTGTTTTGAAATGCAGCTAAAAGGAAAACAACCCTCAAAAATATTTTTGACAGCTATGAAAATTTCAGTACTGAGAGTTTTTCCAAGATTTGATTTAAAAGTGATGCTACTGACTCACAGAAAATGGAAGTCCAGTTCTTACAAGCTCAGCTGAAAAACTTTGTGATTTTTATTAAGATATAGTACAGTGTAGATATTAGGCTTATTCAGAGACAAATTTTACCTTACTTATCTTTGAAAACAGACTCCTTTAAAACCGAGAAAATATTTTCCAAATCACTGAAAGTTTTCCTAATAATTCCAATAAATTTCTTAAACAATTTTCCTGGCCAGAACATTGATAACCAACAATGCCTGCAGGAATCAATCACAGCTATATAGACAGAAATTCAAAGACATGCAGCAAGAGTCACATGCCGTCTTCTCTTGTAGCTGAGCAGGCAAAGACCTTGGCTCCCCTTACGCTACTGCACACTCGCTATCAGAAAACTCCTTTCTATTTGCCCCTTCGGACCAACTGGCATAACTGCCTGAGGAACTGCGCTGTCCAAATGATGTGGATTTAACAAAGTCTTCCCAAGAAAATTATTTCTCTTTACCCAAACCACTGTAGGAGGACCAAACTTGAGCACAATTCCCCATGTATGTGTATGGGGGCAGATCTGAGAAAGAAGTAACCTTAGGTGCAGCGGCTATACTGTTTCACTTAGAGCAGTTAGCTTCATTTGCTGTTTTACAAGKGAATGAAAATTCCTGACATAAAATAATAATTGCATCAATTTTAAAAATACCAAAAACTACCTATTTTTTAATCTTACCAATATAAATCCCAGAGATGGCACATTAACAGTTGTAAAATAAATATGCCTCTGGTTAATAAGTGAAGTATTGCCTTTCAAAAAAACTTTTTTTTTTTTTTTTTTAAATTTAGGAGGCTTTATAAAGTTACATTTAGGAAACATTGTTTTCTAGAATTTTATTGAATTGAGAAGAGATTTTAGCCAGTTTATGAAATGCATGAATATTGTAAATAATCACAGAAGCTGATATTTTGAGAAGTCTGGTAAGTGTAGGTAGTAGATTAAATGATGGTCAAAGTGTCAATACATTCAATTTTTGTTGATATCCTAAGATCCCATTAGGCTAATAAACTTTTGCTTCACTCTCTGTATACTATCCTCTAGGTTTCAAAAGGAAAAATTAAGTTTGCAGAGGAGTACTGCTGAGCTAGGGACATATTTTAAATGACAGTAAAATCAGAGTGCATTAAATTATACTCCCTTCACTGCTTAGCAAAAAACAGCCTTTAGGGATGTTACATAGGACTGGGATTTCTGACTGGTACTATTTTCCTGTAGAATTTAAGCTTTCCTAAACAAATAGCACTGCAATTGTTTTACAGAAAATGCAACAAAGAGGTGGTAAAAACCACATACATTGAGCTTGAACAAAATTTATATGCATACAGACATCTGAATTTAACTCATTATTATTCATAAAAAAAGGCATTTCTAAAGATGCGTCTAAAAAGATTACATACTAGGCACAATATTTAAATACATAAAAACATGAATAGTTGTCTCTAAAAATTTCTAAATATAAATAATCGATTGTCTATGATTCTGCAGTTTAGCTTGTATCTGATTATGTTTAAACCATGATTTTCAATTCTTTTTTTTGAACTATTGAACTTTTTTCTTTTAAAAACTTTTCTATTCTTTCTAACACATAGTCCCATTTAAATCAGTGGGAGTAATAACATTTAATATTCCTGAAAAAGTGACTAGGTGATTAAATACCATGAGGTAACATATAGAATAATCATACAGTTGTAAATAGTCATATTGTATTATTAAAATAAGTATGGCTATCTGTAGCATAATTGTATACACACTAATTTATATTGGGGGTCAAGGGGATAAAATTATTCATACAAATAATCCAAGCAAATACAGTGGGACCATCTGTGAATTAAGTGATCATAAAGAAATTTATTGGGAATTCGACTGTGACTTTACTTTGCCTTCACCTTCTCTTGTCCTAATAGCTTTTTATTTGTATGCTTTATAGACAAAATAGTATAACAAAATGGATATAAGTCATAGAAAGAAAAAGGGAAAATAAATATTCTTTAATCTTCATAATTTTTTAATACACAAAGAAAGAGCAGCTAATTCTGTAAGTAGAGAAAGTAACAATCTCTAAATAAGGAGAAAAATAATAAAGGTGTGTTTGAAGTTCCTGGGACATTAATAAATGTGGCTCTTATAAAGACAGAAGTGTCTTAAAAATATTGGCTGGTCAAGTCAAAGATTAACACTGCATTTCTGTTTCTGTGTACGGAATATACTATTATGGCTATACTTTTCCTTCATATAAAAGTTTTACAGGAAGAGTTTAAGAAATATTTTTAGGCAAAGTTTTTAATGGCAACACTGAACAAGCAGATGTGCAAATACTATATTTATATTTTATTTTAAAAACTCAATTAATTCCTTGGAAAAATGGTTCTGAAATGTACTGAAACAATTGTGCCTAAGCTTGCTTTTATTTTGCTTTCTTTCTTTCTTTATAAGACACTCTTACTACAGAGGAAGATCAATTATAGAAATTAAAGAAAATTGAGAGTGACCCAGTATAGTAAGAAAGTCTTCTACTTTTTCAGTCTTAAAAAATATATTTGATTTAGTCACAAAAAAACAGCTCAGCTGAAAACCTGACATTTATGTTAGCAGTAGTATTTGCCCAAGGGAACTCTAAGTAAGTTTCATTTCCGTTCTGATTCCTTTTGACTTTAGTCTTATTTTGAAGCAGAAATATAAAAACCAACTTGACTTTCAGGGGTAAGCCTTTTGCCAATCCTTTGAAAACCCACCAGAATCTGTTGAGGTTGCAAACTTTCTCAAAAAATATGTTTGTGCAGTGTTAGCGGAGATGTCTTGGATTTTATCAGGAAACTCCTGAAAGATCGTTTGGACTGTGGTTGCATACTTTAACTTCAGCCTCAGCAGGTCTTCCCTGTCGTTGGAAACTCTGTAGCCTGTGCTAGGTCCAGCTACCCAGTTTTGGAGCAGGAAAGCGTCAGTCCATCAGCAACCTCCCTGCTGGGAATGGGCCCTGTGGAAAGGGTGCTTCCTGATTAAAGCGCAGAAAACACAATGGCTGGGGCTGGAATGTCTAAGTGGGAGCAGTGTTTTAAAAACCTATAAAAAAGTATACACACTGACTATTTTACTATCTTAAAAGAATGTTCTTTAGGTTGCAAAGTCAAAAATAGCAGCTCTGAGACATAAGGCTTCTTACGTAACTTAGATCCATCCGCTTCATTCATATACATTATGATATAGCCTTTAATTACACAGTTTAATGCAATTGTCTCCAGAGCCTCCATAACTTGTTCTGTACACAGAAGAGGTCTATTCTTAGCAGTAAGTAATGACGGAGTAATGAAGAAAGCTGTTGTGCCAACGAGCAGTCCCCCTGCCCCTGCAATACAAGAGTCCTCGCTAAAAAGGAGTGGGGTGTACTGCATACCAAGGAGAGGTGTATGCTGCCTTGAAGAAATATGTTCTATCCCTTTCTCTCCTAAAAATCCCATGTGACTCTGGTCAGGTTTTTAAAGCCAGGCATTTTCTGGGTGGTCATTCCTTATGCTGTTCAGGACATTTGCATCGTTGGGGAGCGTGCCTTGCTGGATATCCCTGAATATGCAGTGCTGATGACTCAAAGCTGTAATCTGAAGTCAGTGCAAGCTGTGCTTTGAAATTATAGTGGATGCTTAGAGTATGTAGTGTTACATGTGAAGTACTCAGAAAACCTTCAGACTGTGCATTCAATATTAGTGAATGGTTTTACTTGCAGTCTCTCTTGCCTCAGTTCTCCTCTACAACTGGGATAATAGCATCTGTCATCTTACATGGGCACTGTGTAATTTTTAATATTTGCGCAGCAGCTCAGACATTGTAGTTATGAAAACCTTAGAAAAGCCCAGGCAAAAATTAATAATTTCTCTTCAGAGCTGGTTTGAATATGGACGATAAATAAGGCTCAGGGCTACACACTGAACAGCAAGGAGAAAACAAAATATTGAAGAACTTATTATCCAGACTATGCACTGAATGAGGCAGAAGGCTCGAGGAAAAAGTGGTATATGATCATGTAATTAAAGACTGTTTCACAATGGATACCCAGAAACAGATGAAATTAAAATTGTACGGTATATTTTGTCCTGACTTCATATCTTGTAAGTGCTTTATTTTATAAACTTAATAATATTCTCAGAGCACAGATTTTGAGCACAGTATGTTCATACATGTTAGACTCATACCGATGACTTAGGTTGATTAGAGAAGCAAACTGGCCATACCAAGCTATGCTTTAAAAACCTGTGCGCTAAATAGGTATCTATGAACAACAAAAGGAGTGTGAAGATTGATTCAAACAAGGGGGATGAAAAAAACACATGACAGTCTTCTTTCAAATGGCAAGCATTTTAGTACAGGATAGGTCATCTCAGCAATGGGAGTGGGAAGTGGGGTTAAAATATGAAATTTTTTTTAGCCATTAATTCATAATTTTAGAAGGGAAAATTGCATTGCCAGTTCTTATTATACCTCTACAAATATAGAAAAATTAAAGAGTGGAATAAGCAATTATTGTTACCATATAGGTGGGGGAAACAAGCAAGTAAAGCTTCTTGCCAGTGATTTTTGTGCTGGCAAAATGTTTCTGTGCATCTGAATTCAAAGGAAACTTCTATAAAGATCGAAAAGTAATATTACATAGTAGTGGGCAATGTTAACCCTGTTTGTTTCTTGAGGTTTTGGGGTGTTTTAATATTAATACACTTGAAATATGATTTTTTTTTCCTAACCAGATGACCTGATTCTGATCTTACCCTTATTTTACAATGGCTTAATGTGTTAGCTTCAAGAGACATCAATCCTGATTTACACAGATATGAAGGGAGTCCTGGGATAAATTATTTTACTCCATCAATTGACTGAGAGATCCTACTGAGTGTGACAAACCTAAAAAAGTAAAATATTTTAGAAATATTGTCCATAACAATATATATGATTTCTAAAGACATTTTTCTCTTCCATTAGTTAGTTAATTTCCTTAGTACCTCTTTCTCCATTCTGTAATGATCAAAAGCTCGATTTAAGTCACTGAGAGCTCAGACTGGGCAAGGACCAAGTTTGCAAGACATAATTATGTACTATTTTTCAGATTTCTGAAGAGGAAGCTAAGAAAGAGCAAAGTTGAATAACATCAAAACCTGAACTCAGTTCACCTTATATATTTAGGCTATCCAGGGAGTAATGAGCCCATATTAAAGTACAACATCAAAATAACTAAATATTACTAAGCTATCAGAGGCATGCTTTTGAGTTAGGTATATGTCTATCACAATAGATACAGCATCACTAACTACTTTTTGTTATTTTTTCATGCCAATGTGAATAAAATGGAGAAACAAGTTCCACCCTTAAACACAAGCAACAACAAAGATGAAAGCCACCACTCATTGAAGGCAGCTTTGCTTCTGAATTCATGTGGTGCCATCAACTTAGACTGCTATTCTTCCACTTCCAACAGATATGTTTCTGGTTTTTTAATAGGGGAGAAATTGGAAGGAAATGTTATTCACTTGAATTACTATGCATGTTTCTGTGGTTTAAGATTTACAAAATCCACCAGCATGACTCAAGTATCACAATGGGTAATATGTGACTGAATAGCAGAGATTTGTTTAATCAGTCCCTTTTACAAACTTGAATGATGCAGGTATTTATAATGTGCAAGAAAGACCCTACTTATTTAAAGTCTCCAATGATATTTAAAACAAGAGAATGGGATCTAGCCAATGATAAGAGAATAGATAAAACCTCTGAATGTTAACAATTTTTCAAATATTACAAATGTGGTTGTCAGTGAATTTGCAAGAACAGCAGGTCAAAAATTCTATTACAGTAAATTTTTTCTGTCATTGGAACTTTCTTTGTTACAAAAACCTGCATAAGAAACAGTGTGAAAATATTTTTCTCATAACTTTGAACCTGATGTATGATTTGTTTAAATTTTGAGTTTCAAAATTTGTAATGTGGAAAACAAAAATAAAAACTGTGCTGTATTGCTTAAGTGCACAACTTATTATAATGCCAGACTCAGTTTAACTGCCGTAGAGGAAAAAGTGCAAGTTCAAGGCTGTGTAACTAACTTTCATCCTAACTTTTCCTCGGAACACTTAAGTCAGGAATGTTTTATGTAAGAATATAAAATCTGTATTCGGAATTCTTCAGTAAATGTTTAACCAAACCACAGAAATCTTTTGCCTACTGTTGAATGACAGTCCACAATTTATCTCTGAAAAACTATATGTTCTAAAAAAACCCCATGTTCTTTGCAATGTAATAATATTACAGAAATAATTTTTCTGCAGTAAGTATCACTGAAAACAAACTTCACAGAGAATCAGCTCCTGGGAATTTCAGCAACATTCATCTGAGAAGGATGTAGCAGGAAGGCATTAATCAGTTCTTAGAAAATCTATTTACAAATCTTTCTTATATCAACCCATGATAGTCTTAAAAATTAAGTGACATACAGCTATTGGTTTATAACTGCTATTTTCACCTGTTTCTCCTCTGATGAGGAAAAATGGGAAGAAAAGCAAACTCAAAATAAGCAAAACTAGTAACCTCTCTGACAGCACTAACATTCCTACCAACCTCCTGAAGAAATTCCACTGCTTTTCTAGCGGATGTTGTCATGCGAAGCACGTGTCCATCCCATTATAGATACTCGCCTGAAATTCATTGTGCTTAGACACATCAGTGTGTGTAGTCTTGGAGGTAGATGCAGTGTCTCACTAGCCTCTCTGCCTCTTGTCCCTGGACTTCCAGGTTAAGAGTCTGATTTTACAAATGTAAAATGTAAAAATGATTTTTACAAATGTAAAATGTAAGACTCTTGCTGCATAACAATAAGCAGAATTCAAATTTTTTTAGACCACTTTTATCACTCCTGTATGATTCAGAATCGGGAAAGATAACGTCTTTCCTAAGAGGGCTGTAGAGCATTTTTTTTTACTAGCATTAGGGCCCAATTCTCACATTTTTATTAATAATGAATATTATATTTGCATCACAGGGCCACAATTCAACTTAAAGCTATTCATCACGGTTGTCCCCTAGACACCCATTCTACAAATGCTGACATGTGTGCGTGAACATTTCTGTTGTTATCTTTGGGAACAAAGAAGAGTCAGGACAAGCTTCTAAAGAAAATTACAATATTGAGATACAGATCTTCACCCCATGTCTACTCACTAATTCTGTGATTTTCTATACACGTCTTAAAAAGAAAGTACATATAATTTATAATATATTCATGTAATCTTCCTCAAGGAGTCTTTTCTTAATGGAAATACCTCCTTTGACAAAAGTGCCCTTTTTTTAATCTTTTGTTAAAGCTAATCTTTTGTAAAGCATAGAAGGGAAAGAAGATCAACATGAAGGTCATTCTGTATCAGAAATTAAGATGTAATTCTGAAACTTTGGAACTGTGACATACATCTCCCATTGCATAGTGTAATGTCAGTGACCTCCATAATGGCTGTAAATGTTCTCTTAATTACAAAGAGACATCACTGTGGGAAGAATCAGTCTAGTTTCTCTGCCTTTAAGCAACATGAAGCCCCTTTGCTAGACAAACTCCCCAAAAAGTCAAACCTTTTCATTTCAAGACCTTGTGCATTGTGCCACAGACTAAAAGCAATCTGCAACTTGAACACCTACATAGCACTGCTGGTACATAACACTTACATATGCAAAATATACTGTTTCACAGTTTGTAGTGGTAGCAACTGCAAAAGTGATTCTATTGAATACACCTCCCGCTTTTTTGGTAAAACAGAATTTTCCACAAATTACAGAGTCCCTTAAATATAAAACAAAATTAGTCATATAGCTTTACTCTTATAGCATGGTTCATGTATTAAACTAATAAATAATGATGATGATGATGATGATGATGATAATAAATATACAAATTTATGAAGAGTCTTTTCTCTATAGATATTCCGAGATAAATACTACAGTCAGAATCAGCAGGCTGTTTAATTTGCTCTAGATCATCTCTGTTTTCATATTCTCACTTGAATAATAAGTTCAGAATCAGCAGGTTATTAAGTTTGCCCTAATTCTAAACTTGAGTCAATGGGACTTCAAATTGATACCAATGGAAAATGAAAACAGAACCCGTTTTTTTCAGCTATCCATGAAGCACCAAATTTGCTCCTTATTAGGACCTAGCTAAATAGTTCCAGGTTCATAAACAACTCCATAGAATTAAAGAAATCTAAAATCCTATAATACAACCCCGTTCTTACAGAAAGCTGCCAGCATACCTCTTTCTCTTATTTCTTTGCAAGCTCAAACAAGGTATGTCTGAGGCCACCTCCCATTTTCACCCCCAAATTTCTCATTGAAAATGAAAGAGAACAAAACTTTTCAAAAATTATATGATCATTGACTTGGACCCAGAGTTCTCTACTATCATCAGACATTAAATCTTAGATCCTTGTATAGTAGTAAGGATGACATTTGTACAGGTGTCGTAACGTTGCAAAGGATTGGAACTGTTACAACCATGAGAAGAGCTGAATTGTCAATGGAAAAGCGGTTGGCAGTTGAAAAGCTACACAATTTCCAATATCTAGTCAGACTAATGGAAAGCATGTAATGGCAGACCAGTTGTGCAGAAGAAAAAACACATTATTCTGAACACTCAGCTATGGATAGACAGGCAGTAGGAATGGTGGCAACTTCAAAGCCAGCTGATAAGTATCAGTTCTGTAGACTAAAGAGGTTGCACTACAGTAAGGGGAGCTTCAAGTCTTGACTTCCCCTACTAGATCCTTAACAGAAATTCTGATCTTTCAAGTGCCTGACAGCCAGGAAGAAAATCCTACCAAAAAAACCTGTATGGAGTGTCACTAGTTTAACTTTACAGATGGAGAAACCAAACTGGGGAAGTGGTGTGAACTGGCTAAAGTCAATGAGAAAGCAATGTCTTATCAAAATCATGTGCTTTTTCCTACTTCGTGCATTAGTTACTACAGGTATTTTGTGTATTGAAATGCTCATTGTTTCTACTGAGTACACCAAGATCCAAAAGAATGACTAGACATTAGAATAAACCCACCACATACTACTTCTTAGTCAGATACCATCACCACAGTACAGAAGAAGAAAGTGTCATTTCAGAAAGTGCACATCTTTGTGGGAAAAACCTAAATTATTTCCTAAAAGATTAAAATATGATCAGCACAGAACTAAATAAAGGCATCAAAGATATTATGTACCCTGACTTTGCTAGTGAATTCTATATATAACAAACAGCATAGTTAAAGTTATGTTTGTCAGGTTCTACCAAATCATTCCCTGAAAGAAGTATACTTTGGTCTTTACAATTTAGTCCTCAGGTACAACATGGTACACAAAACCTCAGAATGCCCTTCACTATTCTGTAAAATCATGTGTTTATGAAGGTATACAATTTTCAACTAGAGCGCAATAAACTAGACAAAGTATTTTTCCAGAAGCTGGTATGGTTTCATGTTTTCTGAAAGTAACACTAAGCTTTCTGGAAGACAAAACATTGCATTAATTTCAACAAGAGCGATAGATGAACCTTTTTGTTTTAAATTACCAGCCAATTTTGATATGTTTATTAAAGGAAACATAAATCCTCAMAGCTGCATATGTTAATGTCAGCCTCTACACAAAGCTATTTCTATCAGGAACTGGTTTTACTTGCCAGTCTGTTTCCCCATTCCCATCCATCAGCTTGGTAATGATGATGGGATAAAATTATATGTTTTGTAATCCAAATGTTTTCCCACAACTCCTTGGCTAGCATCTACTGTTAAAAGACTCCTAGGGAGCCTACCTGCAGCTGAAAAAAAAGATCAAGTGCATTTGGTCCAAAATACTTGTAAGCCTTGAAATGTAATTACATTAAAATATAGACAATTTTATTATATAATTTTGAAATTCTGAATGAATATGACCAATCTGACACAAGGTCCTATACTGCTAGATGTAAATTCTTCTAACATATTAGCATTATATAATTTGCAATATAGACTTAAAATTAACATGGGCCCTGCATCTCAGCTAGGCACAAAGGGAAGCAACAACCTCACTATATAAAATATTACTGATCTGGGGTACTAAGATGTATGCTGTATGTGTAAGTGGTCTTTTGGAAGTATTTCAATACCAGCATTTTGAAAGGATTAGCAATATTCAACAAGTAGCCTTCTTAGAAGATAATATAAAACAGACTGCCAATTCCTAATTACCAGTGACACAGTATTTAAATTGCTGTGATTTTACACGAGGCAGATATTGAAATCAATATCCCATAATGCTGAATCCTGGCAAACAGAATAATATATCAAATTGCATTAGGAAAATGATGCAAAATTCTGCTTTAAACTGACATAAGGATTCTGTTTTCATTACAACTAAATGCAAGGGCACAGATTCAATACAATTTTGAAAGGCTTTGGGATTATTTGACTATCTGCCCTCAAGATTCTACCCTGACAAAGTCTCTGTTTAAAAGTATTAAATAAAATTAAAATATTTATTGTTAAATTAATCAAATAATCTGTAAATACAACAGAACCTTAGTGTAATCTCTAGTGGATTTCTAGCCCTCCTCCTAAATCAACATCACCCCAGTGGCCACAGGCACTGACAAGAAATTCAGCATGCAGAAGAAATACAGATCATGTAATAGAGATGTGTATTGTAGATAAAGATTTTGAAGTGTGAATCAAAAGGAAACTTTTGCTCACAATATTTACTAGCTCAAAGTATACTTAGCTAACTATTCAAGAAGGATAAAGACCCTGGTGGCTACCCTGTTAAGACTGACTATAGGCAATGAGTTCAACAGCATCGCTTTGCACTCAAACACAAATCTAGCAAAAGATAATTAATGCCAAAATCTGTTTATATGTTTTATTCAAGGCATAAGAGAATTGAATGAATTAAAATATGAAATTTTTCAAAAAGATATAAATATAGGATGACTTTTTAAAAAGTTAACATGAAGAAGCATGTTAACAACTTTGTTGTTAACACAACAAAGATTGATGCAATATATTCAGAACCCAAACAAACAAATCTAAATGCTGGCTAGCTTGAGACATCTGGAATTCACTTCCTTAAAAAATCACTTTCACAGTTCAAACCATAGCTGGCACCAACTTCTGAATATCTGACAAGGAAGAATATCTTTTACAGTGAACAGCTGCATGAACAGTCCTCATTTTTCCCACAAAACAGAAACTCAGTAGAACAGTTAAAATAAAACATGTTCTATACAGGAATACTTTGAATTCACAGAGCAATTGTCTCTATAACATGCTAATATTGAGGCAAGTAGGCCAGCTATACTTTAAGAAGATAAATTATCCTGTATGCAATTTTTTCAACCAGTTACAGATATAGAAAAGCAGAAGGGCATGGAGTGACAAGAAGCTGGGGTCAGTGAGAAACTTCTCCCAAGTCAAAGTGTGTTATGTGTTTTTTATTTCCTCCTGCAGAGGTATCTGCCTGTTTTCTCAGACACGATACTGGACAAGGTTATTTTTATATAAATGAGAATGAAAGGAAAATTATATGTATTTTTTTGTCTAAAGCCAGAGGGTCACTATTTTATAGATTTAATATTTAAAATAGGTTTTTGGTTCTGAAACTTTAACATAAGGAGCAAAATGAGAAGAGGAATATGGAGGCTCACTGATATGAATCATGTATTCTCCCTACCTTCTAGGACCCTGACTTAATTCAGTAAAAATTTGATTTTAAAGATCAGTCTTTTTAATGAACAGCTCTCCCTATCATAGAATCAAGCCATACCAATTTGACTCATTTCAAGGAATAATATATAATTTCACTGAGTAGAAAATTGTGATGTATGTCAAAAACTTATCAGAAAATTGATATGGCAATCAGGGTTTATTTTAATGCTGGTCTTATTCCTAACAAAATTTATCATAATTTTGTGTATTTTTCCTTCTACTGAGTCACTATTATTACATGAAATAATATTCCCTTGCCTGTTTCAGTACTAAATAGAGATTTTATTTTCTCTTTTAGAAGGCTTTTTTACTGTCTTTACTCAGAGGCACATGGACTAATCAACAACAGAACTGCGACAGATCATATTTTTCTGTGCTGTAAACTGCACACCCTTGACACTTAAGCAAAATTCCAGTCCTTTTTCTGTGATTCATGCCAAACCTCCCACTGAAGAGAGTTTAGATCCCATTTGAACAAAGAGCACGACTGAATGCAATAATTCTTTCCTAGCTTACACTGTTTTTACACTGGTGTAGCTCAGATAACATAAATGAAGCTACTCCTGATTTAGACAGGTCCGAGGACAGTTAAGCCTACTGAGAATAACTTATATTACTATGGGTTTTCCAAAACAAATAAAAATGGTTAAACTTCATTCTTATAAGAAAATTTTACTTCATGAAAAATTAATGAGATTTTCAAAGATGAAAATCTGAAAAAAAAACACCAGATTTTTTCCTGAAAATAACTTAAGTGCTATCAAAAATTGCACCCCAAGGCCTGAAACTTTGACTCTAAATCAATTATTTCTAGTCTCTCAAATGTGCAAGTCAGGATAGAAAATTTTGGAAAGGTTTTCTTTGTTGTTGTTGTTATTGATTTCTAAAGTCCTTATTATGCTGTGGGACACTCTGCTTTACCAGACTGCAGAKATGCAGAAGCACACTAAATCCAAGCCAAAAAAAAAAAAATCCAAGGAAAACAGAATTTAATTACCATCTTTCACCTTTAAAGAAAAGGTATCAACTAGAACATGTGGTTACAATTTCAGATAAAAATGGAAAGTTGGGGATTTTTTCCATCTAAACCATTTTTAGTCAAAAAGTAGCGTGAAGAGAGTGAAAACTCAAGACCCCTACAGATCACTGCAGTCTGAGATGATCCTGCATCCTTCAGCAATGGCAACCTCTTACTAAGCTTTGTGGGAAATTTACACATTCTAGGAACAAAAGATCAAAACTCAACAGCATAATTTCTGTGTTGGCTATAAAGAACTAAACAAAAATAGCCAAGGTTTCTTCCTTGGCAGACGTAATGGTCTTACTTGTCCTTCTGCCTTTTCTATTTCTTAGAATATTAAATCATTTATAAAATAGTTCAATATCTTTGATAGCACATATCAGTAGCTACTGATCCCTTCATCAAAACCTGACTGATGTGAATTTCACATTTACTATCTTTTCTTAATCAACAGATATAAACTGTAGGACTAGTTCCATTTATAATGCTATCAGTGAAAATGGTGCCTCCTGTTTCAAATTAAATCAAAATCTAAATACTTTATGATCCTTTGTTGAGAGAGTATGCTAAAATTATAAGTCTTGCTATTATTTTATAAGGCTTCTTAGTGGTCAAGGGACACGTGAGGGGAATCTTGATATCACTGAGGTCAATGGTAAAACCACCAGTATTTGAATGAAGCCAGCATTTTACCCTGAATTTGGGGGATTCTAAATATTATTTTGAGTGACATCTTCTTATAAGCTCTACACAATTTTTAATATACATAAACATATATGTATTTCAATAACATTCAATCTAAACAAAAATGTTCCTTAAAAATAGCGATTGATCTTATTATTATGTAAAGATAAGATTTTCTCTGACTGATATTACATGCAATTTTATGAACTTTTTCATACAACTATTACATGTTTAAAATAACTTCAAATAAATAAACTATGTTTTAATGTAAAGAGTATATAAATGTATAATAATATATAAAACACTTTTGTTGCTTTAACCAAGCTGCTACACCTCATAATTTTCTTTTTGGTTTATAATAGGGCCTAACTCAAAGATGCTAAGACAACTCAGTATTTTATATACACCTATATATTATATAGTACCACCTATTAAAAATTTACCTCCAAATACTAAATCCATTTATATGATCTTACCTAATATAAAAGGTACTTCATTTTACAGATTCTGGGACTGTACTATTGAAAGTACAAATGTCTTATTTTCTGAAACTGTCATTTGCTCTTTACTTATTAAAAATTATTTTAAAATGTTAATAGGGTTTGAATTTTTTAACGAATGGCAGATGAGAGATAAACAGCTGATAAAGTAAACAGGATGCAGAATGACTGTAGCATTTTGAGTATTGACACTATGGACAGAAGGTGTTACATAATAAAGCACAGTCACAAATGATGTTTTCTTTCTTATAATGAGTGAAATCTGATAGAAATGATAAAGGCAAATTATTCAGCCATAAATGTCATGCAGCCACTCAGTGAAGATCTTCATTTGGCCTTGACAATATCTTATTTATATTTACCTTCTACATCTTAAACTTAGGTCTTTGCTCTCCAATTTTGACATGAAGATTATATTTTCCTTTGATACATTTGCTCTTATTTCACTTGTATACGTTTACAACCTGTTCTAGGTACACAACATAAGTACTCTCTATGCTTAAGGAGCTGCAAGCAATGGTACATTTACTAGCAAAATAATAAAAAAGTCTCCTACATGCATCTGCAAAGTAAATGTTCACACTCCTTCCATTCACCAAAAACAATGGGCACTGAATATGAATCATTTACCCAGAGATTTATTTGTAGATGGGATTCAGGAAACTGCTATTTTTCTAAGCTCTCTCCTCCTTGGTAAAACTATTCAGTAATTCTGTGGTCTTGGAGTATGTACTTCCCCCTTGCCCTTTTGTATTCTCCCTGGCATGGTGAATTGCTAAAAACATTGCAAAGCAGTACCGTTCACATTCGTGTAAAAACATAATGTTCCATTTAATCCCCCTCTTCCCCAGCAACAATTTAAGGAATTCACAAATAAATCACTGATTTTATTTCAACGATGTAGCAGAGGCAAATATCAACACAAAGCAGACTCTGGGTCTCCCCTAACCTGCAAAAATAAACCCTGGCCATCTCCGCACTTAATCCGGTAAAATTCTCCCCAGGATCACTTTCCCCACTCCCAAAATTAATTGCCACCAGCTGCTCATGACAAGCATACCTGTTCCCTCCCTTGACTCTGGCCGAGCATGACGCCGGCCGCCCCCTCCCTTCCAGGTGACACCCGGCACCCAGGACCCACCTTTCCTCTGCCCGGGACAACCCCAAAACGCACCCTACCTGTGGAAGACACACAAATAACCCCCTCCTCCACCTCCTCCTCCTCCTCCTCCTCTTTCTCCTCCCACCCAGGCTCGCAGAGAACAGAAGAGTGATGGCACCATGGTCGGCCACAGAGACACGTGGAGGGCAGGGAGGGGAAGGCGGGGAAGATGGGAGCTGGGGACGCGGTGGGGAGGGAAGGGGAGGGAGGGAGATCCACTCGTACAGATGAAACTCCATGCGGGCCTGGCCTCCTACCTGTCCCCTCCACGGAGTGATGGGGAGGGGGGCGGTGAGGCGAGCTGAAATGGCACCTTACCTTCGCTGCAGTCCTTCCCCCGAAAGCCCGTTTGGGAGCAGTCGCAGACGGCCTGGTCGTTGAGCACCGAGCAGACACCCCCGTTGAGGCAGACGTCCTCCCTGGCGCACAGGCGGCTCTGCTCGTCGTCCAGCCGCACCTCATGGCTCTCCACCGGCGATGCCTGCGTGTAGTTGACCCGGACGTCCGTTATCCAGCCCTTGAAGGGCTCCCGGTCCTTGACGGAGGAGAGCGTCAGCTTTAGCGTCGCCAACCGCAGCTCCGGCGGGAGCCCCCCTAAGAAGAGGCCGCTGAAGACAGTCATGTCCCGCCGCTTGGACTTCACCTCCACCCACTTGGCCTCCGCCCGGTCGATGATCAGCGTCGTGTTCTTGAAGTGGCGGCGGATGACGACGGCGTGCCAGAGGTTGTCGTTGACCGCTGTGTCGGAGAGCAGGGTGGCGGGCTCGGCACAGAAGATGGAGAAGCTGAGCTGCAGCCGCCCACCCTGAGTGAGGATGAGCTCCAGGAAGTCGCAGAAGCCCTCATCGTCGAAGTATAGCACCAGCCCGCTGGAGCTGCGCGTCTTCATGTTGAAGCTCATCTCGCTCTCGCAGCAGGCGTTCCACTTGGGGAAGCGGGTCCACTGGCCCTCCGCCCCCGGGAACTCCAGGCCGCTGCCCAGCTCGGCCCAGCAGCCCAGCAGCAGGGCCAGCCAGAGCAGCAGGCAGCCCCCGCGCCGCAACAGCGCCGCCCCCATCCTGCGCGGCCTGGGGCGGGCGAGCGGGGCGGCAGGGCCGGCGGGGGGCGGCGCTGGGGCCCCGGCGGCAGACAGGGTAAAATCTTGCCGGGCGCCGGCCGCGCTGGGAGGTTCGGGCACGCTCACCCCCGCCCCGGGCGCGGGGGTCGCTGCAGGGGACTCCCCGGGGCGGGGGGCTGCGGGTGCCCCGCGGGATGGGGTCGGGCACAGGGAGGGTCCGGGGGCCGCCAGAGGGGACCCGCAGTGGGGAGAAGGCGGGAAGGCACTGTTGAGTCTCTTCACTGGTCAACCGGGCTTCCCAAAAGGTGTCCAGGGGCGGATGAGTCAGCAGAAATTTTCCCCAAAGCCAACATTACCAAACTGGGAGAAAAACCAAGATCGGTGGCAAAACCCTCCTCCAAGCGGATCCACCAGCTCGGCAAGACTGTAGCAATATCCCAGCGCATGCGCGCCTCTTTTTTACATCCTCTCCGCCAGCTGTAGTTTCCCAGGAAGCCAATTACCGATCCCAGCACTGCCTCCCTAGGACGGATCCTCTTGTCAGATCACGGACTGTCTGCCATGGTGCTAGAGCAGCGTCAGCAGACGACAGGACTCATCGCTCATGGTTTCCTGAGCTGCCTCAATCCCAATGGGGTTGAAACCCAGAAGCTGTCAAACAGCCGAGTGGCTACTTGACATGCAAAGCCTGACAGCTCCTCTTCTGTTTGCTTGCAAAAGGCCAAGGCTAAGATCCAGGGGGGTGATTTTCCTCTATTGTTTTTGTTTCTAATCTGCAAGGAATTGAAACAGAATAATAAGAAATGACGACTAATAACATGTTAAATCATGAAGTTGATCAATAGTGGATGTTTGTGATTAATTTTTCATTTCAACTTCTGTTTGACATCAGGAAAATGAACTGCTGCTGTAATTTTGGAGTTACTGAGAAATCATAATAACTTGCACTGCTAAACCTAAATCTTAATGTATATTCTTATACGGGATTACATTTTTATTGTATAATCTATACATAAACTACTTACCTTTCCAAAACTTTCAAGTATTTTAGTAGCATATTTTATCACTACAAGGACAATGTTGAAAAGAAAAGGAGGTGTTTATTCTGCAATTTGTCTTATTGTAATTTGTTTATGGAAATACCAGCATCTGTGAAGCTATAGGGTCCTATTAATACAGACGATGCTACCAAGCCCAGTTCTAGTCCTTTCCAATACAGCTCAAAAACATATAAAGTGRACTGAGCTCCCAGCAGGAACTGGCAGGCTTCACTGTACACGGCACACCTACTGGTTTATTTTCATGGGGTGAGAAAGAATTGCAACGGTTTCTTAGAAGGCTTTTTGAAAATTTCAAACTGCATTTTTCTCTGCCACCTGGTTTCTTTTGCTGCTGATATTCTCTGTTATGACAGGGAAAATCCAATTCAAGCCAGCTCTGATGTTGACATTATTCACAATGCAGATCAGCTAATCCCAGGTGTTAGTCCTCTGAAATGGGCTGCAGTATTTTATGTATGTTTACTCAGCTGCCCTTATTTAAGAGGACAACTCCTCATTTTAAAAATAATATATATGCCACAGTTCACTCTCTTCCTCTGAAGAGGTCTCTGCATTCAAAGCATTTCAGCAGAGAGGCTCCCCTTTCTGTTTTTCTCCCCCAAGCCGCTATATCTTTTCTGGAAGGTGTGTATCAGATCTCTCCTGATGGAGGAGAGGATCTTTGACACCTCCCTCACCCACTGCTTCCCCTTCACCTCCCTCCCATTTCTTAGCCAGCAGCACTTAGGCAGGCAGAGTACCATGTCCAGAGCCGCTGCCAAGCCCTTTGCTGAGCTGGGGGTGTGTGTGTGTGTGTTTGTGCGTGGGGAGAGGGGGCAGAGACGAGCCTGCCAGGGAGAAACCTGCTTTAAAACAGGCACACACCTCAGCTGCCTGCACCTGACACGTTCAGAGCTGCTAAGTCACCTCCTACTCTCTCTTTATATTTAATTTAATTCCTCTAAATGTCAACACGTTTATTTTTATTATTTGTCACACGCGAGGTGGGCAAGAGCAGCAAAAGGGAGGCAAGGAGAACCCCCAAACTTCGCGGGCGGAGGCCAGCCGTGCCTAACCAGCACCAGGCAGCGCCGGGCAGCAGAGACCCCCCGGGCTTCCCCCCCTCGCCGCCCTCCCTGCCCCCCAGCAGGAGCCACCTCTCGCAATGCCGTTACCAGCCGAGGGATTTCCTGCAGCTCCTCTGCAAAGCGCGGTGCCCGGGAGGGTCCGTGGCGGGAGCCGCCGGCCCATCCCCGCTCTTCCGGACCCGGCAACCCCGCTCCTAATTAGCGCCTTTTTGGGTAGGGTGGTGGTTGCGGGCAGGGGTGACGCTCGCTTGCGGCACCGCGCCGAGCCGAGCCGCCGCTCCGGCTTCAGCACCCGGAACAGCTCCGCCCTGCGCGGCCCGACGGGGCGGCGGCGGCGGCGGCCGGTCCCC
>JASVER010000043.1:5948469-6078865 GCA_030449065.1 Oceanodroma leucorhoa
CGGCGCGGCGCGGGGCGGGGGCGCCTCCGCCGGTGCGGGTGGGAGGCCGCGTCTGGGAGGACGGTGATGGAGCGCAGCCTCTGAGGGCAGCGCTGGGCCGGCAGGGGCCGGGGGGAAAGCCCGGTGCGCCGGCTGAGCGAGGCCGGGGGTTGCTGGGCGTGCACGCTGCTGCCGTCTGATGGCTGGGGGGCTTGCGCGGAGGTCACACCTGCAGAGGATGAGACGGTGAAACACCGTAGGGGACTGTGGGCACCTCTGCCAGCTCCCCTGCTGAAACTCTTCTTTGTTCACATGGGGTTTTTTGGTGGTTTTTGTTGTTGTTGTTGTTGATGTCGTTATTTTTTCCCTAGAACTGAAGCTTGCTGGATTCTGCACAGCCTGTGGGAAAATGGAGGTATAGACTTGTGACCAGAGCGCACCCAAGGACTAGATCTACAACCACAGAAGTGTTTGGGAAAGCCTGGCCGCTTTCTGGTGTAGTGTTAAACCTGTCTGACTGTATGTTGCCTCCCAATGGTCGCAAACTATTAGAGAAATTGAAGGCTTCTTAAGATCGTTGGTTTTAGCTGCATGGAAAGTATTTGATCGTGCCAAACATACTCAGTTTTGTCTGTCGATTGGCATTCTAACTTTGTACTCAGTGGCCTACAGAAAGGTGATGTTTGCATGTAGCCTTAGCCAAGGTCCTGGCAACTTTTGAAAATACAGAGTGATGTTTGTCACACTAACAGTCACAAGAGCACTCCAGTATTTGGGCATCCCAGAATTTTTTGAGAATGGTCTGTGCAACCATACTTTTTTGTTGTCCAGGGTGTGAACGTAGCAACTTAGTTTTGAACTGAAACTTCAGAAATAAGTGTAAAAAAAAAAATAATCCATTCTCCCACCGCAGTCCCAGGGGAGTTAGCCTTATGATTTTTTTTTAATGAAACAGGCTTCCTCACAGATGACAAGTTTGATGAGGTAACCAAGCAACATTTTAAGTAATGAGAATAAAAGCTTGCTAGATATGCAGCGTATCTTCAGTACTTACAAGATAATCAGACATCCCTTTTGTTCAGCCAGGTGATAACCATATCCAGTTATTTTCAAATAGAGTGGGAATTTCTCTCGAAATTCTGGTAACTTGACCTGTGCAAACAGAGCAAGGAGCAAATATCTCTTCTGCTATGAAAAGCATATAAATTGTAGGCTGCAATATGATAAGTGACACACATTTTTAAAGTAGCAAAATTCTAACCTGATAGAAGTTAGTATTTAGTGTGTGTGTGTATATATATATAAATTTTCTAACTGTGGCTTTATTTTTATTATGCTCATGGTGAACACATGGTAAAGCTTCTTACGATCTTAGATGGGGAGTGTCAAAGCCAAAGCCCAATCCACCCTGGATGTGCTGGCACAGCGGAGGTGCTGGCACAGGTGGAGGATTCTTTGACCTTCAAATTGAGGGACGGCTCAGTTATTCCAGCAGTAGCCAGAGGATGTTCATGTTTCTCTAAATCTGTAGTAAGGAGCCTGCCACAGTGAGAGGAAGGCTGGGAAGAGCCTACACAGAAATAAAGCAGTGAGACATTGAGCCAGGAAGATACAAGGAGATTTAGGGACAATACAATTTCCTTAATTTAATGGTGTTTTTTGGTTGAGTTTTAGAAGAATGTATTACTGTTGTCATTCTCAGCAATTGTTGCAGCATATGGTGTCATAGTTGATTCATTCTGAAGCAGCATCAAAACAAAAAGAGAAAGGAAAAAAAATCAAACGTGATTTCCAAACCATCTCTCTTTGTAGGTCTCCCAGCTTGACAAATATGTGGAATATCTTGTGAGAAGCACATGGCCTTACAGAAACCTGACTTTCTTCTGCATAAATTAACGTTCTATGTTTTACCAAGATATTTATAGATTTTGAAAAGTAAAGAGATAAAAGCAGTGATGATATTCTTAGGAAAAAAACCAATCATATTTTCTGTCAGAGGGAATGCAGTACATTATCCAACTTGCAAGTCTGAGACCTTATGGAGGGATGTATATTGTCAGAACAAAGTGCCTTTGAGTCATTAAAAAGTACATGTGTGAAATTGTCCAGCAGTTGTAATTTTAAATAAGAGATTTGTTGGCAAGCTGAAATCAATGCTGGAGCCATTGCTGAGGCACGCACATGAATTGGCATGGCTGTCAGAGCTAATAAAAGAGGAAGTAACCGGTCAAGGAGGTGCAGAAGAAATAAGAATGATTCTGCTGAGAAAAAAACCACACAATTAAAATCAAACTAAAGGTGCTTCCAGAAAACACTGGTTATCTGGGCAGACATGAGAAAGATATGAGAAGGGAGAAAGTTATTTCTGGGACAGAGACAGCAGGGATTGTTTTAAAGATTTGAAAGAGAGAAAACCTGTTTCTTTGCTGATGTGGTCCCGGGTAATGTTCAATAATGGGGTGGTTAGATTTTTGGAGTACATCGAAGCTCTATTCTGGTTATAATCACTCCACATATGCCTGAAAACTTTCTCTTCTTTGGAGCTATCATGAGTAATCCTTCTATACCAAACCAAATCTTCAAGAAGAGCTTCAGACYCACTAGAAACCTGACCCTTTGCTTGTTTGAATACAAGTTTTTTCAGAGGACAGACAGTAACATTTTTTTGAACAATTCAGTAATACCTTCTGAACTTGGTCCAGAGTGAAGAACAAACAGGACAACATAGATGTATGGCAGAACTGCAGTTGTCTATATCTGCATACAGCCAGTGAGGTTTAAAGAAATATGGAGGAAGAAAGGTATAATTTCTGCCTGTTAATTGCCATATTACTGGGCAATCTCAGCTGTGGGTGAAGAAAGTATGGGTAAATCTAAAGTAAGAAGAAATTAAAAGATACCTGTCTTGGAAGAAAGACAGCGCATTACATAGGTCCTCACTTGCTCAATTCAAACTAACTGAAGAAAATTTTGAAGTACTTGAAGATCTTGAAGTAAAAGAGAGAAAATTGTATGGTTCAACAAAATCAATTGCAGCAGATAAATACAGTGCTGGAGGTACTTGATTGGGACGTAGGTTTGAATTCAGAAGACAGAACTGTGAGGCAACTAACTACATGTGGATTGGATTTGATAGTTTCTCTAGATAATACATTTTTGGAGCTAGCTTATACCTCACTTTGGAGGATTAAGGTGTTAAAAACTTGCTTAAAACCAATTCTGAATGGATAAATAATAAAGTAAAGTAGCATACTTATGAAGATTTAAAATATTTATTGACCATATACCCAGTACTGGCATTTAATGATATTTCCAAGTCTTCTGCTATTTCAGAAGGTATTAGCTGTGTTTAGTGATATAATATTCTAGTCATGAAGAGAAGTTTGGAGACTCATACAGTTATAGGCGGCTTTTGGGCTCCAAAAGTAGTTTTGTCCAAAGAAAGGAAACATGATCAGAATATGCAGAGGCATATCTGAAGATCAGAAGGTATTTGTGGACTCTCGGTAAGTTCAAAATCTCAGCTGACCACAAACCATTTCAAGGCTTACACATGTTTTTACTTGGACATAACTCCTTCCTTGTATTTAATGTAATATTGAAAACTTAACATGAAACATGTTCAAGAGAATTTAACAGTAATAGTAATAAGTAACATCTTGCTGAAGGTCCCCATTTGATCCTCAAGATTAAAATCTTGGGATGATTCAGAAATTAATGTAGATGCCATTTTTTTGGCTTGGTAGCTTCATTGCAGGGAATTGCTTAAAGCACTATGAAAACCAGACCTGTTTAATAGTTCAAAGCACAAATATAGATGTACGTATATGAAACACATGTGAGACATTGAATTAGAAGTTTTATTGCTTATCATGAGTTGCATATCCAACCTGTGAGTTTCTTTCATTAAATGAGAGGAAAACTTGATGAGTGTGAAGATAATCATATTCCTACAACATAATCATCATAGAGGAAAATGTAGTATGAAGAATACAGGAGCTACCAAGGCCTCAAAAATCCTTGAAGTCCATTTAAAAAGACATCATTAGTGACAAAAACCTATAGTTTTATGGCTTTAAGTCTCAGAGCTGAAGATACAGTACACTGACACACATAGCAGTTCTAACTCCTGTTGTACACAAGGCTTGACTGATGGGCACAGCAGTACGCATCGCCAGGAGAAATCTATAATGAAAGACCCCATATTAGCTCTTCTGAGCTGTACAGAAACTCATTTATCAGCTAGCCCTGTTGATGAATCTTCAGTGGGTTTTGGAAGGGATTATGATATGACACAAGTAGCAATGGCTTTCTCACTGAAGCTCCATGAAAAAAGTCAAAGTGGTGAAAAATGTCCTTCTCAATATATATGTTTGGATTTGACAGCCTGTATCAGTCAACTGGGCAAAGCATGGTAAAACAGAGAACTCTTAAATCAGCTGGCTTCCAAAGCACATTTGGTTTGCTATTAACTCTGTTAATAAGAAGGTTGTTGTAGAATTTTCTTTATAGAAGAGTTTGGTAGGATTGATATGAACATCAATACTGTGATTTTTTAAAACTGTAAAAGTAACTTTCATATTAATAATCTTACTAAATTCAAAAGAAGCCCCTGTTTTCATATCTCAAAAAAGTGATTATTTTCTTTGAATATTTATGTGGTAACATGACATAACATGTATCAAATATTTCTGCATGCAGCAGATACATCTCAAGGCCATCCTTGCAGATTTGAGTTTAAGAATAATACACGCAAATACTGCGCAACTAAATGTCTTTAATTTCAAAAATATAAGGAAATAAATAATTGTAGAATAGCTAAGTCTTCTTTAGTTCAAATGTTTGCTTTTTAATGTCTTAAAACAGTTTTTAAGCAGCAAAGTATAGGCAATCCTTTAGGTAAGAAGGAGAATTGAAGAGAACAACACACTGTTGTATGTTGTCATTGAGTGGACAACAGTCACCAAAAGAACTTGGAAGCTCATGTCATCCCATAACTGTCTGTGGAATCACTTGCTTGAAAGAAATGTGTAAGAAATTCCACTGTAAGCAGATGTGGGATTAATATTTTGTTGCAATCCCCAAGAGAGATTATTTTAAACCCTGAAGTATTTTGCTTAATATTTCTTTCAAAACTCTTAATGTTTAACACTTATAAATGTTGCTCCTATAATTTCCCATAATTCCTTTTACAATCTCACTGAATTCCTACTCATATGTAATTGATGTAATTTATATGGAATTTAGATGAATGCCATTTGTGTGTCATTTGTATAAATTGCCATGAAATCCATTCATCATCATCAGTCATCACCTTCCTCATCCTTTTTGCTAGGATCACAATGCTGCCTAGATCTATCAGYGTGTTCAGGACCCCTGTGTGTTAGGAGAGATACACATACCCCCTATGTGTAGTCTCTGTAGTGTATGGCTCTGAGTAAAAGATGAGCTCTTTTCCAAAGACCTTGCAAATTGAAAACCAATGTATAGCAAGTCTGTAAGGCTGGCAGAACAACAGGATATTCTAGTGTAATTTATCAGTGTGCCCAAATCATAGATGTAGTATGCAAATTAGTAGAAGCAATCAAAGAAATTGCATCTTGCACAGCTGCAGGATTGGGTCTTAGGCGGGAACTTCCCTCGAAGGTGCTGAGTGCCCTCAGCTCCCACTAACCGCTAATGCGGGCTGAGGGTACCTGGAAGAACTTGTCCCATTTTGAATCAAGCCCTTTGATAGCTTCAAGAAAATCTCTGATTATAATAATTTGTTTTATAACGTGTCACTCTACACTTATGAAAAATGAGTATACTTGTTATAATTCAAGTATTCTACAGATACTTAGCTGTACTAAAAGTGTGCTAAGTATACTAAAAATATATTACTTTTCATAAGGGTATAATTTCCTAGTAATCAGAAGATGTACTCTGATTCAAAAATTGCTATAATTGTTAATGTTGGTGAGAATTACTAAGGCATCAAAGCAGAGGAATATTTGTGGTGTGAAGCTGCAGATAGGTAGCTGAGATCATCAGTGTTTAAACTATAAATGATGCACCTGCTGAAGAGATTCACTAAGGGAATACTGCAGTGTGCCAGATGGCTAGTATTTTTACACTTCAGGGCAGCTTTATTGTTGGGTTGCCTAGTTCAAAAAACCTTTCACTAGGGGAAGTGAGAGTTACCCTTTCCAGAAATTACAGTATTAATTACTATTAATTTAAAAGCTTCATTCAGTTTATTTTTGCTTTAGTCCCCACAATCTGTCTTGAGAGTCCTTAGTGTTATCGTTACTTCTTAATAGTTCAGGTGTTTGTAACAGTGCAGAAGAAAGTACTAAAGGAGGCAAGTAGGAATAAGACAAGGGCCCCAATGAAAGACAGATTGGAAGGCAGCAAAGAAGACAGGCTGGGGATGCAGTCACTGTACATGAAGTGATAAGAAAAAAGCAAGCAACCAAAGTTAAAAAAGCAAGAGTTGTTGTTGGAAACAAAGAAGAGGGCAAAGGAAGGGTGATGAGCAAGAAACAAACAAAAATAATTAAAAGGCAAGTAGGAACTAGGTACAAGGAAACAAATAAAAATTGCTTGATCATGGAGCATTTTGGCTGGGGTCAAAAAAGAAGTAAAAAGGTGTAGGACAAATCATAGATACTTGGGCATCTTATGAGTTTACAGTAGCCCTAAGGAACAAAGAAGACAAGAAAGTTGACTACTCAGGCTGTATGGTGGAGACAGAAGCAAACCCTGTCCAAAACCAGAAACATTTACATTTAATTGTATTATCATCATGCCAAGGTCAGAAATACCGTGAGAGAAGACTGGAGCTGTTGGGAGCACTGTCTGTGGCTGCTGACAGCATCTTCTCCTGTGCCTGGTTGACACACATGGTCTGCGGCGCAGCAGGATTTTTTTGTGGCTGATCCCGTCGTGCAAGTTTGACTGGAAAGGGTAAACTTTCCAGTTKTTCTTGTGGTCTTGTTGGAGGGGAAAAGTAGCAAAAGATTTTATAATAATATTATTTCCCATCTGTTCAGCACCAAACCTACTCACTTTAAGATTCAGACTAGGCAATGCTATATATTGCTTTTCTTATACAATGCTAATGATGTTTCTGGTCTGACCTTCCAGGCACCCAGTGTTGAACATGTTAATGCGTTTGCCATAAACAAATTCTTAGCAGCATTCAAACACTTTGTCTCTAGCTCCGTAGTTCTTTCTAGTGCCACCTGCAAACACCAAAAGATGCCAGAATCCAGGACAGCCGGTTCCCTCAGCCCAGGAGACTACTCCTTCTACGCAATATGAATATTCAGCCTTTTCTGTAGGCTCTAGAAGGTTTGTGTCTCTCTGATGTCAGGATGTAAATTGCATTTGTGTTTTTAATACTGCCAAATTAGTGTTTGCTTCATGTAATCTTTGATCCATACTCTGTTTTTCCTGTTGCTGTTTCAACGGTTTGCCTTCCTTTGCTGTGTTCAATAGATGATAGAGTTATTTTTTACTCTTGCTTTTTCTCTGTGATTCTTTCCAGCCATTTTGTGACCACGGCCCTTGCCGACTACTGCTTTTGATTTAGCTGTACATTTGTGCAAATATACCATAGCTACCAAAGCAGTAGGAAAAACAGAGATTTCACAGAGACTTGCATAGTGGCAGGAGAAAAGGTCAAGATACTGCATATTTTTTAACAACAGACTCAATGTATTTGGTAAACTCTTGTTTTGCTGGATGTATTATAAGACAAAATTTTATCGTTCTGTAGCCAGGTACCCCAAATTGAACTACCCACAATAATCTGAAGAAGGTTTTAAAGATCCACATTGAACTGTGAGGACTAATTAGTAGTTATTCTCTACTAATAATCCTCTATTGTCATGGATGCGATGTGCTGTTTCAGTGATGTGTATTCATGTTTTGTCCATATTATTTTACGTTGCATTCCTTATACATCCTCTCAGCAGCAAACTTCTTTGTCTGCAGTGACCATCGGAAAGGTGTCTTCATTTACTGATTATGTTTATTTCAAGTTATTTTAGCATACATAGAAGCATTTAACTTGACAAATGATAAAAAGATGAAGTAATAAAAACTATCATGCTTTTATTTTAAAGACGTACAGGCTGGATCACATTCAATTATTGTTAAAGCAAATTGGAAGCTAGAAATTACTGCACAACCTGCCTACAAGATATCGTTTAGCTTGAGTTCTGTATTTATCAGATAAGCTTATAGCAATGTCTTCCAAGTGGATGGATCATTAGTAATTGCCAATTTTAAAGTATTGCTGGGTCAGAAAAAATAGTTCTGGTCCTGCAGACAGTGAAATTACCATGGTTATGTTCGTTACAGACAAAAGACCTGGGCTAGTATACCTCAAGGCTTTGATCCTGTAATTTAGCTAACGCAGGACTCCAGTAGGGCTTCCTTCCTGGTTCTGAGAGCTTATATTGATTCTTAGGCATTCAATGACTTAATGCTACAGGCAGAGAAACACACAGATTTTCCTGATGTTTGCAGGTTTCAGGATGTTAAAATTATGCAAATTGAGCACAGTTTGCCCAAAAAGCAAATTAGCATTGTGCACCTGTAGCAAGCATAATACGTGTATTTCAATGAAAGTATGAACATTCAGCACATTTTTACCTCATTAGCACTCCAGGGGTAGCAGTGACTAAATTCTTTGCTGTTGCAAGCTCTGTAGCTGCTACCCATAGACATTTTACAGTTGTCCATAAAACACGTTTATCAAAAACAAACATAAATTTTATGAAAAGTATTGAGAAGCCAGGGTAATGATTCATTCCTTTATAGAGTGAATTACTCTGTTCAGGGTATAAAACCTCTGGCATCCTTATTCTGTGGGGCATAAAAAGAAATGCCACTCCCAGAACTGGGCTGCCTGGTTTTGTAACACTTCAGATTTGGAAGCAGATACTTGCTATTCAGGATGCAGAAATCATAGAGCACCTGTTCGGACCATATGAGGCTGCATTTTGGAAGGGAAGACTAAGATGAAAAAGGCCTAGGAAGAGCACGATCCAAACCCCACGGAAGTAAATGGACGTCACTGTGACACGGTGCAGAATGAAGGAAGGGAATGTAAAATCCCATCTGTTTTCCTTTGGTTTATGACAGATTTGTTGTTGGATGGAGAAAGTAAACTTCAAGTCTCTACAAAGTGATAATCACTTTGATATGAGGAATAAAAACCAGTAGGTTATCATTGCATTTTGCCCCAAATGCCGATTTTTTGTCATATAGTTGGATTAAAGAAGATCAAAAATTTTGCAGTGATCTTGTTAAAAGTTTCCTGTTACACTTTGGAAAAGCCTTGTTTTGAAAGCTTTCTTGTAATCACCCTTTAACTGTCCTATTATACAAGTAATAATCCTTCAAGACAGCTTAGTTTTTGTTTCCTGTTAACTGAATCACTAAAGATGTTCACCTTTTATTAAGAATGACTGTTTTTCCCTGAGTTATCCTCCTCCCATTCTTTTCCAAGTTTAATTTTGTTTGTTTACTATTTTATATAGATTTTAGGTATTTTAGGATTTTAATCAGTTGTTTTATATGGTAACTTTTATGCAATATGCTTTGCTGGATGTTCATCTAAGTCCACAAGTATCCCTGTAGATGCTATAGGGTACTTCTGAGTAACATCTGAGCTTTTCTTTCTTTTGAATATTCAYAAATCTGTTGTTAAAACATTTTGAAATTCAAATATAGACATAACAAGGTATAACCCCATTAAGCACATCAACTGAGCATAACATGGAGCTGTGTTAACAATTTTCTCTCTTATTGATGAACTGTTAATTATCAACTTACGTTACAAGCCTGAGAGCAATTACGAACATATAGCTGAAGGTACCTTCTCAATCCGCTGCTCAGAAAAGCTAGCAAATTTTTGGGGGTGTATAGAGAATATAATGGAGAGCAATACTAGGAAATAACATAATACCAATATTATAATACTATATGACCTCATCTAAAAGGTTTGCTGAAGTGTTTGTCCACCCATCTCAAAAAGAATATTGCCGGATTTTGGGACAGGTTCAGGAATAGGAAAGAAGAATCGATGACAATGCTGGGACATAATAGGATCTCTCACAAAACACTGAAAAGACCGAAGTTTCCTTTATGAAGAAGAGTCATATGAGTGAACACTTAAAAAGCAAAGAAATGAGCAAAAAACCACCCCCACCAACAAACCTCAAACCTACAGTATAGCCTAAAGGAGAATAGATTGGAAGTTATTGTTTCTTGTCATATATAATGAGGAAGATATTCTGTGAAACTGAAAGAAAGCTGATTCAAMTCTGTGTGGGAAAATTATTTTTCACACAGTATGTAATTAAATCACGAAATGCAACGTACAGGTTGCTACTGAGGCCAAAGACTAAGCAAAATTCCAAAAAGGTTTGAATATTCATATAATGATGAAGAAATTGCAAAATGTTGATAATGTTGGCTGCCAACATGTTTTTGAGGATTGGTAAACTGCAAGATGCAACCGTATCCTTAGCAGTTTTATTGGGATGATTTTCTGCCATAGTTGCAGTATGCAATTCTTCCTTCTTCATTTGAAACGTCTCAACCAGATCATTGTGAAAGACAGCCTGCCAAAATAAAAGGACCTTGATTCTGTTCCAGTAGGGAACTGAGTAGAGATTTTCCATCCAAAACTGGACTCATGTGTGTCTTCTACTTCCTGCAATGGGTTTTCTTTCTTCCCAGTATAGTTGTTACATTGCTRCACCATTTTGTAGGCAGATGTACATCTGTTCTACTCATGCAAGAGTTAGCCAGCTGTGTGCCAGCTGTTAGCATAGCACTATGTCTGAGCTAATGAGCCTTGCTAAGGTTTTTTTCCTCCATAAATGTTCCAAGGGATCTTAATCAGCAGCAGATTCTCCGCTGAGTGATCTATGACATCATTTTCTCTGCTCTCTCATTCTTGTGTAGCTGTACTGTAGCCTGTATGTGGACATTTAATGACCTGCTCAGTAAACAGGTATAGCCTATTTAAATTTATAAAGTGTCCATAAGCAGATGTGGATTTGAACATGATATATTAATCATTTTATTCATCAAATTAGGTGTCTGCAAACAGACTAGCATGTTCATTACTTGCCATTTTTTTCAAACCTGTGTGATTTTTATTACTCAAGCTGTTCACATGAATATTTTCACAAACAAAAAGTAGAGATTTGAGTGTTACTGTGAAGCAAGTGAAAGGGGTTGTGAACATCAATAAAACTGAATTCAGGACTGATGTTTTAAAAATATATATTTGTACTTGCAAGAATTGCCTGCAGTATTCATCCTGCTCTGCTCATAGCAAACAACTGACTTAGGGATTTGGGAAAAAGACTTCTGATGTAGCGTGCTTTTTACTTACATAATTAGGAACAGGCAGCTACTGTTTGCAGTAACAGAGCTTAAAGATTATTAATACATCCATTCTCTCTTCTTTGCATTTGAAAGAATTTATCACTCATTAGTACATTGTCAAAGACAGGATTATGTCTTGGTGCTATGTGCACTCACAGGAAAACCCCTGCCAACTCTTTTAGTTGCTGCCAGGAAGCCAGTGAACAGAATTTTTTTTTTTTTAGAAGCATGGAAAAATAATAAGTGTTATCTTTAAAAGGAGAGTCCTTAAGAATAAGAACTGAAATTATGATCCTAGGCAATAAAAGGCCTGTGCACACTTGTCAAGACTGTGGTCAAGGAATCTCAAAGTCCCTCCCAAGAGACCCGTGAATTTCGTCCGTCCTCTCTTCACTGTGTCCTGATATAGTTCAGGAAAGGCATGCTGAAAGTTGAGTAGTTAAC
Organism: Oceanodroma leucorhoa; assembly: GCA_030449065.1. Taxonomy (NCBI): domain Eukaryota; kingdom Metazoa; phylum Chordata; class Aves; order Procellariiformes; genus Oceanodroma; species Oceanodroma leucorhoa. The sequence continues at coordinate 5,960,287 of JASVER010000043.1, forward strand.
GTAAATAACTTTTACTGGAGAGCTCTTTGGATTTAAGGTATTGAATCTCTGCTAGTATAGAACATACCGACAGCACGCTGAAGAGTGTGATTCAGAGGTCCCTGAGCTATTTCAGGGGCATTTCCATTACCTTACAGTGGTCGGTGAAGACATGACATGTTCTCTTGAACAGTTTTTCAACCTTGGGTTTGATTACATGTTCTTTCATTTTCCTCATAAAATTATTCTCAATACATTGCCATCATTAAGGCATATAAGAATATAATAATACAGCACCAGTAATGAAGTAAATCAGTCTAATAAATATTCCTTATGGCATAAATTACACCACACAGTGTGGGTCCCCTGGGAATATAAGTGAAGCTGCGACAAGGAATTTCTGTTGCATAAATGCTGGCATTTTTCCCCATGTACTCAGTTTGATCAATGGCTGTGTTACATAGTAACCTTCATATTATATGATGATTGTGCTGTAAGTACAAATGCTTGTTTGTAGGAGGCCAAAATATTTTCCTTTGGCTCATTTTATTGAAATAGGTGAGCAAAACTTTAAAGCCAGGATTAGTGGTAGGACTTTAGGACAATTACTTAGTGTGATGCATAGGTTAATGGCAGTTATATGGTCACTTCTTTGCACATCACATTGAATTATTATCCTTTTTTGTTTCTGGAAACATAATTAGTCTGTGATGGATGGGAGGCTAAATTCAGTACTTGGGGTCAAGCCACGCCTTATAATGGAATAGCTGCAGATACTTTCTGCATTTTGGAACATTAATTTGCGTCCAGTCTATCTCAAATCTTTCTAGCCTTTCAGGCCGTGTAAACTTAGAAAGCCATAGACTATCCTCGTAAGAGAAAACTGGTAATACTCTGCAGTCTCCTCCTGCCCCTTTCACCCACCTACCGTGCAGCTGAGAGTTGTGGGGTAATCCAGGATAGAAATTATGTCTCTTCTACTTTTTATTAAATACTGCTTTCTATTTTTAGGACCTTGATATTGAACTGGTGGCAATCAATATATCTCTTGAGTAGAGCTAAGAGAATAATGAAAATGAATGGTCTCTAACATTTGTTTGAACATGATTTGACAATGTACTTCACTAATATTTACATGTGAAATTGACTGAAAAATTTCTAATAAAATACATTGGAAATAAACTAATTTGTTGAATTTGAAAAATTATGGAAATCTGTTGAATTCTAGAAAACTTTTGCGTGAAAATGGCTTGTTTGATTGTAAAGTCTCTGATTATCTGTGACCCAACTGAGAAGAAACTTTAAAACCTGATGGTTTTATTGTGAATATGACATTTTAACACAGTTATGTTTTATGAAAACATTAAAAACATTCAATTTTGTTTCAGTGCAAAATGAAAACAAATATTGAACACTTAGGAGTTTCTGTGAAATATGAAATGCCAGTTTTCTTTGTATTCTCTTTCATACTCTCAATATTTTTCAGGGCATGCTTGCATCAGGATGTTCATGTAACATGAAATTCTTCACCATTCAGAGAGTTAGAAAGAAGAGTTATGCAATATTTAAGCCTTATTTAAGACTGTGAAATAGGGAGGAGGTGAAAGATATGCATTGTAAAGGCTGAGTGTTATGCCTAGGCATAAAGATTAATTTTACCTAAGAAAAGTGCTGGATATTTATTTTCAGAAAAAAAACGCACTGTCAGAAATTTTAGCGCTGATTTATTTTAAACATAGAATTTGTCTGCTTAAATTGAGAACCTGGGCTCTCTGTACAGCTAATGAAGAAAGATAAGCTTATTCAGAAGAGACTGAGAGCAACACTCACGGCCTTTGCCGTGGTGGCAGCTTGGCCATCTCCCCAGAGCTGACCTATCACATACCACAAACAGTGTGCGCTGCAAATACAGAGCACTTGGAAACAATAGCAGTTGGGGAGGTTTCTGTAGACTGATATATTTTCGTACTGACCATTCATAGGAATGAATATTAGTATCACTTGAAGTCTTATCTTCTTGCCAAATAGATCAGTCGAGGTGAATGTTTTGTCCATCTCTACACAGAAATGAAAAATAATTAGAGAAGGAGTGTCACACTGTTTCTGAGAAAACAAAGCCCTATTTTAAGACTACACCTGCATCTGAGCATGCATCAAACACGGGTATTTTTAAAATCTGAGGATTTTTTTCCACTTTAGCATATATAGCGTATGAATGAACTCGATTGGCTTTGATGAATTTGAATTTTTTTTGCTATAATTTATACTGCGGACTCTTACCTTGCTACTGTATCCACATTAAGAGATAACACTTTCAGTACATTATCATCTTTAGAGATTTTACATATGAACACTGCAGACCAGCAAGCAATCAACTTATACAAAAAAATCTTTATTTAATCATAGAGTCATAGAATCCTGGAATCATAGAGTGGTTTGGGTTGGAAGGGACCTTAAAGATCATCTAGTTCCAACCCCCCTGCCATGGGCAGGGACACCTTCCACTAGACCAGGTTGCTCAAAGCCCCATCCAACCTGGTCTTGAACCTTTCCAGGGATGGGGCATCCACAACTTCCCTGGGCAACCTGTTCCAGTGCCTCACCACCCTCAGAGTGAAGAATTTCTTTCTCATATCTAATCTAAACCTACCCTCTTTCAGTTTAAAGCCATTACGCCTTGTCCTATCACTGCATACCCTTGTAAAAAGCCCTCTCCAGCTTGCTTGTAGGCCCCCTTCAGGCCCCCCCCTACTGGAAGGCTGCTATAAGGTCTCCCCGGAGCCTTCTCTTCTGCAGGCTGGACAACCCCAACTCTTTAAGCCTGTCTTTATAGAGGAGATGCTCCAGCCCTCTGATCATCTTTGTGGCCCTCCTCTGGACTCACTCCAACAGGTCCAGGCCCTTCTTATGTTCTGGGGGCCCCAGAGCTGAATGCAGTACTCCAGGTGGGGTCTCACGAGAGCAGAGTAGAGGGGCAGAATCACCTCCCTTGACCTGCCGGTCACACTTCTTTTGGTGCAGCCCGATTGGGCTTTCTGGGCTGCAAGAGCACACTGCCAGGTCATATTGAGCTTCTCATCAACCAACACCCCCAAGTCCTTCTCCTCCRGGCTGCTCTCAATCCATTCTCCACCCAGCCTATATTTGTACTGGAGACTGCCCCGACCCACGTGCAGGACCTTGCACTTGGCCTTGTTGAACTTCATGAGGTTTGCACGGGCCCACCTCTCAAGCCTGTCAGGGTCCCTCTGGATGGCATCCCTTCCCTCCAGCGTGTCGACCGCACCACACAGGTTGGTGTCGTTTGCAGACTTGCTGAGGGTGCACTCAATCGCACTGTCCATGTTGCTGACAAAGATGTTAAACAGTGCCAATCCCAATACTGACCCCCGAGGAACGCCAGTTGTCACTGGTCTCCATTTGGACATTGAGCCATTGACCACATCTCTTTGAGTGTGACCATCCAGTCAATTCCTTATCYACCAAGTGGTTCATCCRTCAAAACCGTGTATCTTCTAGTTAGAGAGAAGGGTATCGTGCGGGACAGTGTCAAATGCTTTGCACAAGTCCAGGTAGATGACATCAGTTGCTCTTCCCTTATCCAGCAATGCTGTAACCCCATTGTAGAAGGCCACCAAATTTATCAGTGAAAGTCCTGTGAAGCCATGTTGGCTATCATCAATCACCTCCTTATTTTCCATGTGTCTTAGCATAGTTCCAGGAGGATCTGCTGCATGATCTTGCCAGGCACAGAGGTGAGACTGACTGGCCTGTAGTTCCCCAGGTCTTCCTTTTTTCCCTTTTTAAAAATGGGGGTTATGTTTCCCCTTTTCCAGTCATTGGGAACTTCACCGGACTGCCACAACTTCTCAAATATGAYGGATAGTGGCTTAGCAACTTCATCTGCCAGTTCCCTCAGGACCTGCGGATGCATTTCATCAGGCCCCATGGACTTGCRCACCTTCAGGTTCCTTAGATGGTCTCGAACCTGATCTTYTCCTACAGTGGGCGGTTMTTCRTTCTCCCACTCTCTKCCTTTGCCTTCTGYGGCTTGGGCRGTGTGGCTCGAGCACTTGCCAGTGAAGGCCGAGGCAAAAAAGTCATTGAGTACCTCCGCCTTCTCCATATCCCAGGTAACCAGGTCTCCCATTTCCCACCGGAGAGGGCCTAGTCTTCCTTTTATCCCCAGCATACCTATAGAAGTTTTTCTTGTTGCCCTTTATGTCCCTGGCCACATTTAATTCTATCATCAGGGCTTTAGCTTTCCTAAYCTGATCCCTGGCCGCTCGGACATTTCCTCTGTATTCCTCCCAGGCTACCTGTCCTTGCTTCCACCCTTTGTAGGYTTCCTTTTTGTGTTTGAGTGTGTCCAGGAGCTCCTTGTTCATCCATGCAGGCCTCCTGGCATTTTTGCTGACTTCCTCTTTGTTGAGATGCATTGCTCCTGAGGTTGGGGRAGGTGATCCTTGAATATTACCCAGCTTTCTTGGGCCCCTCTTCCCTCCAGGGCTTTATCCCATGGTACTCTACCAAGCAGATCCCTGAAGAGGACAAAGTCTGCTCTCCTGAAGTCCAGGGTAGTGAGCTTGCTGTGCACCCTCCTCGGTGCCCTAAGGATCTTGAACTCCACCATTTCATGGTCATTTCAGCCAAGGCTGCCCTTGAGCTTCACATTCCCCACCAGCCCCCCCTTGTTGGTGAGAACAAGGTCCAGCATAGCACCTCTTCTCATTGGTTCCTCTATCACTTGGAGAAGGAAGTTATCATCGATGCATTCCAGGAACCTCCCAGATTGTTTATGCCCTGCCGTGTTGTCCCTCCAACAGATATCGGGGTGGTTGAAGTCCCCCATGAGGACCAGGGCTTGTGAATGTGAAGCTGCTCCTATCTGTCTACAGAGAGCCTCATCCGCTCGGTCTTCCTGGTCAGGTGGCCTGTAGCAGACCCCCACCGTAATGTCACGTGTCTCTGCCCTCCCTTTAATCCTGACCCATAAGGTCTCGGTTGGCTCCTTGTCCATCCCCAGGCAGAGCTCCATGCACTCCAGCTGGTCATTGACATAGAGGGCGACACCCCCCTCCTTGTCTCCTCTGCCTGTCCTTCCTAAAGAGTCTGTATCCCTCCATCCCAACACTCCAGTCATAGGAGCCATCCCACCACGTCTCCGTGATGCCAGTAAGATCGTAGCCCTGCAGGCGTACGCACATCTCTAACTCCTCTTGTTTATTCCCCATGCTACGTGCATTTGCATAAAGGCATTTAAGTTGGGCCCCTGATGAAGCTGACTTATTGGCTGGAGTAGCTGGAATTCGTTTGTGCTGCTCTTCAAGTGCTCTCCTGCTGACCTGTGATCCTTTTAACCAAAGTGATTTCTTTATAGGATAAGATTTTTTTCTTCATAAATTCCTGGAATGCAGTTGAGAAACTCACAGCTACTTCAAGGAAAAATTGAAGAACATGCAAATCTTTTTTTATTAGTAAAATTTAAAAGCACGTTTAAATGTATAGCTCCACTAAATGGATAAGACTTCCTTTTTATTAATGTTAGGGAGCCCTGGGACTTGTAAGGGCTGGCAGTGTCTTCACGGCTGTGGCAATTTGGGTACATTATTTTTATTTTAAAAAACAGCATTGCTCATTTTTGCCAAGGAGTTCTGAAGAATTTGTATGTTGGCTTCTATTGTTAGGTGATTTCTTTCCCTAAACATACCAAACAAACCACCTAAAAAGCATCAGTAGAACATCTGGGAAAAAAAGTGGAACGTCTCTATAGGTAAGCATATGTTATGCCCAAACGAACACTCAAATGAGCATGCATATTTAAAGACAACCCTTGTCATGAAGACGGAAATGACATTTACATAATGATTTGACCGCTGCTGCATGACTTACTGTATAAATATTTAATTCTAAGTGAAATTCAGTGCATCACAAGTGTACAGAAAATCCCAAGTCTTTATGTTTTCATGGCTACTCCCCCCCTTTCACATTTATTTATATAATTTTATTTTACCCTCAGGATGAATTTTGATAACCTTCCATCTCCCTGGATACTTAGGGACAGTTTTGAGATATTGGGTAGCTTTTTTTCCTGGTTTTTGTATCACTTCAAGCCATCCATAGTCTAAGTTAGTCAGTATTAAAATTCCCTGAACCATACATAAATTTCTTTCTCCAGTTTCAGCTTCTTTTTTTCTTCTTCTTTTTGCATATTGCATAAGAATTTCTAATACGTGAAACAGATAAATGGTTTATAATCCTAATAAATTCTGTTCGGGAAAGATTAAAGTTCTGCACACTCACCACAGAATTTGCAAGGCTGTGCTACCAGTACCAGTGCAGGCAGGCCATGGCTGCTCTCCAACACTGAAGTTATTCAGGTGTCCTCTGCTTTTCCACCTTTGCTTTTTACATCCTATGACTGTATCTTCCACCAGAGACAAAACTTCAGGGAAATCTGAATTCCTGTAGAGAAAAATAGGCCATAAATCTTTTAGGAACATGTACAAAAATTACCAAAGAGAAAAGGATGTAATCTACTAAGTTTCTTCTGAGGAAATTTAAGGAGCAATATAAGCCCTTAGTCAGTCTCAGCCTAATAAAGACACTGGCTGGGCACTGGGGATCAGATTGCTCTTTACAAAGTAAGCCTTTTCCAGAAGCCAACTAACTGATGGTGGCATAACAGCCTTCCTGGTCTTGATGCAGAACTTTACCAGATCACTTTTAGAGAATCATTTTTTGTTGTTATTGTTCAGTTCATGGAAACGAGAATGAGAACACAAATTGTTTATGTSGGGAAAAAAACATCTATTTTCTGCAATTACTGGAGACAAAAAGAAATGAGAGTTTCCCAAGGGAGATCAAAGGTAACAACTGCATTTTTGATATTCATAATTCATTCCCTGGGTCTGCCTTTGCATGTGGAGTAAATCGCCTTTGGTAGCCAATAACAGCAGGACACTCTTTTCCTGCATATTCGTGCATACATTCATTAGTAGCTATGTGGTGGGGGGTAGGAAGATGTCAGGTTGTGTTTATTCCTCATCTCTTCATGTTGCAAACAGTAGTCCTGACTCACTTCCTAGTCCAATCCTAATTTTGCTTAGATGGGAAATGGAGTTGGGACACACAGGGGAATAAGAAATGTATTATTATATGTTTGCTGACCAAGAAAGTGTAATATTTCTGAGACTAACACAGTATTGGAAACTAGAGTACTAGATATCAGAAAGCATCATAGCTCCATTGTCTCCATTCATTTCTACAAATATGAATTTTGCTTGGAACTATATTTACTTTGAGTTTTTGAGAAGGAATGAAAAAAAGACGAAAAAGGTGGTAGTCAGAAAAAAAGCGACTTATTGTGAAGGAACTCTGTGTTTTTATCTTTCACTTCTCCTCTTCACTCGTTTTAAAGGCAGACACCTGAATAATTCAGACAAGTAACTTTCAAAATGATGAGGAAGGAAACCAAGAACCTGTCCAGTTTTCTTCAACAAGAACTCCTTTGAAAACTATTTTGATAGTTCTGAGCAAAGTCTTAACTATACAAATCTCTTGATCTTTCTCTTTCTCAGTCAGTAAAACATATTATTAACTCTCTTACTAGCAATTGTTTCAGAGTTTCACTACCAGAGTGTTTCTGAATAGGTTGATGTTGCTTTCTGCAACAAATGTTTTCAGTTTCAAGATGCTCTGAGTTTCTGTAAGCATCTTCAGTAAGAAAAAAAAAAAAAAAAGGGAATATATGCCTGTGTTGTACTAGAATCTTTCTTACTGTTTCATGATTACAAATAATTTCTTACTAGTTGAAAAGCTAGGTTTCTTCAGAGTCATAAGGAGTGCTGACTCCAGTCAGGCTTACTGAGTTGTCAGAGTGCACTTTGGTGAAAGAAGGATGCTATTTCCATATAAATGAATAGTTTGATCTAGAACCTGGCAGCCTACAGGGTCTAAGGTGCAGTCATGTATCCCTAAACAAGTATCATATCAGTTCTTTTGTAAGTTTATGATTTTTTCATAACCAATTTGTCATTAAAAATAAGCTGTTTGCATATCGTACTGTTTCTTGCAATTGTTTAATAATTATTTTTCCAATGAGAATACATATATATTGTTTTAAGCTTTTTTTTTTTTGTCGCAAAGAACACACTTGATCTGTTTGTAATGTTCCCTGTAAATTTACATTGCTATAAAAATATTTATCAGAAATAGCAAGAGCAGGCTTAGTTTAGGCCCACACGAATGCAAGAAGACCAGCTGCACTCTTCAAAAAGAGCTGGTAGCACATGAACTCTCTTTCAATCAAGACTGATGAATTTATCAGCATACGTGAGATTGTGTGGGAGCTTCACTGGTGGAAAATAACATAGCAGAGGAAGGAGAGTTGATTAGCAGGGTGATTTGGCTCAGTAGTCGATACTGTAACTTACTCCAGGTATTAAATTACTTAAAGTTTCATCCAGGTGGATGACCAGCTGAGATGCTGCTAACCTGTATCGCTCTCGAAATAGTTAATTCAAAATTCTGAAACATTCATCTCCTCTAATGGATTAAAGAAACTTGACAGTAGGCTAGCAAATAAGGTGTTGAGACAGGCGTGTATCAATCTGGTATAATAATATTGTCTTCTTATGCTCCTCTATCTGTTATGATCTAAATAAGACATGGTAGATATTAAGTGCTTTCAGATAGGGTGTCTGTGTTAATACAGATTTTGCCTTAGTGAACCAGATCTGTGACTGATTCATTTTACAGTACAAATGAAATTTTACAATGAAATAAAAAATACCCCTTTTAGTAATGATGCATATAGAAAATAAATGTCAAAAGATACACCAGAGTTCAAGGCCACTAATTTCTATTCATTTCTCATATCTACTTTTAGACCTTAAAATTAGTTATTGCAGTATTTTAGAAATACCTTTACAAATCTTTACTTTACAACTAAGTTATTGCTTTCAGGCCCCCATTTACCACAATGCCAGTCTGCCATTTTAGATACCAAATATGCAGTGTGCTACATCCTCTCCATGACAAGATGCCACATGCAATGAATTACATCTTTTAAACAAACAATATAAATTTGTTTAGTATCTTTGAGAGAAGTATCCAAAACAATACTGCTGCTAAGAGTGTAGTAGTCTCGAAGAAATCCTCTGTTTTTTCATTATATGAGAATAAATGTTTTGTAAGGTCACAAATTTTCCAAATACAAAGCAAAGGGTTTAATATTAATATTTTTCTGAGAAATAAAAGTAACTTTAAATGCTCATGCAAAATGTGTGTGCTATTTTTACACAGTGCTGATAATGTGGGAAAAGGAAAAAAGTATTTATGGGGGTAAAAGGGAATTTAAAATTGTGCCTATACCTGTGCACAATACTTACACTTACGTTTTAAAAGCAAGGTTGTTGCATTGTCTCCCAAATGTAAAACTTTGGTCCATCCTGTTATTGTCAATGAACATAAGTTCTGGCTTAATATGTATATTTTACATATTATAGTGTATTGTACATATGTATATAGATATAAGTACGTATATACAAATAGTATGCTTTAAAATCATACTTTGTTTCTCTGTTTATCATGATGTGTTCCATTTAGTGAAATAAAAATGCAAGTAGATCTTGAAACAACTTCCATGTCGGTTTTTCAATCTTCCTGCTATCCAGACAGACACAGGAAACCTTTCATTTGTAATGGGATTCCCATTTTGTTTTATTTTGCTACATTATAGCTTATTTCATACTAATAAATTTCTGCTGAGGAACAACATTCAATATATCTTCACGTGAAAAGAATAAAAAATAGAATATATAAAGAAGTAAGCAAAGTAAACTATTAGTTCCTATTAGAAAAGTGAAAGATACTGTTGTGGGCTAGTTTCTGCATTTCCAGTTTTCCCCAGTCTTTTCTGAAGTTTGGGATAATTCACAAGTGTGACGTGTAAAAAGTAAATACAATAAAAATGAGTTAGTTATCTGGGTAAGTCCTCAAGTGACAGAAAGCAGATCTTGGCTATAGGCAGTGCAGGGAAGTAGGTAAATCTGTCTAGAACTCCAACAGAAATATAGAAACAGAATATTGTTACTGAAAAATTCAGCCAAATAGCTGAAATTCTTGCAAAATCTCTGTCTTTGAACCAATGCAAGGACTGAAAATATGCAACAATGTGGGGAAGGCAGAAAACTGCCAAACACAAAATAATAACTGTCGTCTGATGCACAGAGTGTACCAAAAGCATCTATGGTGCTTGTTCTGAAGATGACTTGTTACACACCTCCTTCAGCGTGTACCCTGCAGCTGAGTCAYCCCCGGCTGCATGTACAGCTTTTCACCCTGTCAGCATGGTCTCTGAACTGGGTCTTGCCTGACATTACCAACCACACTTTGCTTTGCATTCCTCAGGAGACCACTATCCTTTGATGCTGGTACACTGGCCATCAGCTCCTCTATGTTTGGATGGATAGAGCTCGGCTTTACACACTGCTACCACCCTTCTCCTCTGAGGACTGAGAGGGCTTTCGGGGGGAGCACACTATCCCTTATTCCCCCCACCCCCTCTCTCACCTTCTCCCCTCCACCTAAGGAAATCAGTCTTGGGCAGTGGCCAGCCTAATATCTTCACGTCAGATTGAACCAGGAGACTAACTGTCAACGCTAGTCACAAGACGGCTCTTATAGACCTTCTAATAGACCTGGAAATGCCTGGGAAGTTAAGGCTTTGAGAGTTTTAGGCCTTATAAGTTTAAGGCTTCTACTCTAAATTAGACCCAAAAGAGTCTTGATTCATCTTCCCCAAAAAGGGAAGAAGAGTCAAGAGAAATAGTCATAGAAAAGGTTCTGTACAAGCAACAAACTTCTCACCTTCACAGCTAGAATGAACTGCAGAGCAAGATCAGTCTTCTTTTGGTAACTCCAGGATGTAAATATCTAAATATCAGGCTAAAAGTTAGATTTCACTTGCCAAAGACAGGATGACAAATGAAGTACTTCCAGTTGCCATACAAATATATTTATTTTCGTAATTACATAAAAAAAGAAGGGCTTTGACCTCCTGCAATGTCCCTCTGACATTGAGTTCATGTTTGTGCTGAGGTGCATACTAAAGGCTCCTGTTTCTTTGCGATTGAACATCTAAACCTTGAGCAATATTTAGTCTTGCCTAGACTGACCATTTTAAAACTTATGAACATTTCATTAATGTTCTTTTTTTTCCTATTGTTTACAAAATTCAGCTACATGTATTTCCTTCATGAAATCTTTGTTACATGATTTTCTTTCATTTGCTGTATTCCATAATTAATTTTCCAGTAGAATTCTTTTAAAAATCGTTCATTGAAATACTTATGTTTTTCTGAAACTTCTCCCTTGAACTGTTTCAGTTGCCAGTGCATGGCTGAGAATCAAACACAGAACACCCTGACAGTGTGAAAGTGGAAAAGTAAGAAGGCTACTTTGCAGTCTGCTTTAAGTGCCTTTTTGAAAAGTGAAACAAAACTCACAGTGGCACAGATGGGCATTGGATGACAGCATGAAGTCACAGAGGGATGCAAGAAGCTTGCAAGGCCTCTGTGAAGGGGCAGGATCATGGCACCTGTACACAGAGGTGCCACTCAGCAGATTTTCAAAAGTATTTGGGCACTTAAAGATGAAAGTAAGTACCTCAGTTCTTATTTCACAGTCAGTGGAAACATCACTGGCTACTGGTTTCTAAGTTCCTAAATATCTTTAAAAGCTGCTCAGAAATACTGCCCATCCAGGTACTCAGTCACCAGAGGAATACTGAAATTCAGCTTTCCCAGGGAAATTAAGATAATATGACTGCGAAATTTAGGCCTGAACACATGCAGTTACTGAAAACAAGAACTTCACAGCTTTGCTTTCAAATTTTGGCTGTAGTTCAGAAAAGCACTTTAACACATGCTTAAATCCCATTAACTTCAGTGAAAGTTAAATGTGTTCTTAAGTGTGATCCTTATAGGAAAGGTCCTTTCCATGGAGCCTTTCAGTTGAAGAACAACTCTGGATAAGAGGAGAGAAAAAAAAACCAAAAGGTTTTAAAAAAAAAAGTGAAGTCTTTCTCATGGAATGGTTTTCAATTAGTCACTGTAATCTGCATGTCAAATGGTAACAAGATGTGTTTTCCATGAGTTTTCAAAAAACACTGTTGACATAGGCAATTTCTGTTAAAACATACACAATTTTTGCTTCTAATTTTTGATATTTTTAACTTTACCTTGATGATTACTCTTCCAGCAATCATTTCATCCTGATATCTTAAAGAAGTGATGATTAGTTGAAACTGTACCATAGAAAGCACATTGTGCTAGTATATACAGAAAGGCCGAATTTCTGAGAGAAAGATAATTTCTGTTAACACTAACAAATATATTATTTGTTTTTGTCATGGTGGTAATACTTACATATATATTGTTATCCTCTGTGTGCTTCTGTCTTACTTTCCTGTATCTATATCTATATTTTAATTTAATTGATAGTTTATTCAAGTTATGAATTTTATTCATCCAAATATTTGAACAGTACAAGCCAGAGGCAGATTAAAGCTAGCTGGAACCCACATGAATCAAGCTCTTGGCTCTCCTGCAAATTTCAGTGGAACGTGAAGATGTTTGCGAAGAGAAGAAAGTTGTCCCCACAGCTGAAGGGGCTACCCATGTGCATGTTTAGAAAGGTTGTGGTGGCCTGGACACAAATTAATAGCCTTCTGATATTGAGTGAGGATGCTCGCTTTCTAAGGGAAATAGCGACTTGTGCAAAGTCGCTATTAGAAATTACATTCTTTTGCTGATGTTGTTTTTTGCCATTGTGAGCTCAGTCTCTGTTCTTTTAGAACTGAAGCAGTTAATTCTGCTTTTGTTGAGGGTTTGAGCTGACATTGGGTTTTATATATTGAGCAGTGGAAGCCCCAACAAGGGACCTTGGATTTACAGCTTTCCAATGACAAAAATTGCTGTCTAGCATCCTTTATGTTGTTTTTTTCTTTTTTTAAAAGGAGACAACAAACATGTACAAAATATGTTAAAACCAACAAATTCTTAGGAAAAAAATCCTCCACAGCTGCTGCAACGCTGTTGTAAGAAATTGATTCAGTCCGTGTAAATCCGTGACCTTTGCAAGGGCTTCCACTYGCTGCCTATGTCATTACTCAATTTCCAATGGAAAGTGAGGGCACGACAAGTGCTATTTGCAGCCATTTCCAGTCAGTGCTTATGATAGTTCTAACCTCGGGGTCAGGGAGTTAGTGTGTTTTGCAGTTTAATTCGTTGACTATCTGGCCCCATCCCTAGAAAGAAGGGAAATAGGGGAAAGGCAGATAGGGAGTACAGTTACAGGCATCTTAATTCACTGCCTGTGAAACAGCCAGGTATTTACCTTTCAGATGCACAAAGTACAGTCAGGAGACACTTCCTATAGCCCCTTGTCACTGTGTGGTGTGCTGAGTTTCTGATCTTCTTTGTTGTGATATTCCTAGAAGATGTATTAATTGAATTCAACATGTTAACTTGTGGACATGTGCCTTCTGATGCACCTTTATGCACTTGAGAGTGGATTAAGGTCATTCAYGTCAACATGGTTGGGGTTTGTATAACAGAGAAAGGTTGGATGCTAGGCTGGCAAAATCCAAGTTAGACATTTCAGTGGGCCACATGTATGTGTAGGGGTGTCATATATGTGGCACCCATAGGGAAGATGCGTAGGGCACAGTGCAGCTGGCACAGCCAAGTGTCAATTCACAGGGATGTAATTCTGGGTTGTAGAATGATGAGTCCTGAACCTTGTCAAAAAGGGCAGGTGGCCTAATGGTCACTTAATGGTCTATGTCTTTACTAGATTTTCTATCACTGTCCAGCCTTAGAGTGTGTAGTCATCTTCAGCTGTGGGTGTATGTTTGAGTCTTTGTACTAGTTACTCATGCTATTTTTGTGATTTAATAGAAATTGTGACCCAATGTTCTAGCCAAACATTTCAGTACCCAAATCATCTTTTGGTCTGGTGACAGCATAAAAAAAAAAAATTATTAAACATTCCCCCCCCCTGCAAGATTTATGCCATAGCTTGGTTAAAGAGTAGCAACCTATCCAGAGTAGTTATATATTCCCCAAACACTACATATTTGGCTTGAGGAATTTACTGGTTTTGTTTTTGACAAGTAAAATATATCATCTAAGTAGTTTATGTCCTTCTCCTCCTGATACTGTGATCGTCTTGAATGTAAAAGAAATCTTGATTTTGATTTGTATTASTCGTGGCTCATTCACTTAGCCATCCAGATGTGTCATATATCTTTACCTATATTTGTTGCTGGAATCATTAAGTTGCATGAGATAGATAGATAACTTCCTAGAGCTGTACAATACTCACACAACCAATAAATTTAATAAAGAAAGAAACAAAATTCTGAGAAGTAAAATGCCAGTACTGACARTACTAATAATAAACATTCTTGACAGGTATTATGGGGCGAATACAAGTCTTGCTAGCTTCATTGTAGTCATTTGTGGAAGGATTTTACTCTGATTTATATATACAAATAAAATAACTATAAAATATAATAACTATAAAATGATGCATTGTATATACTATATATACAATATATTATTACATAKATGTACCCCAAACAGGAAGACTAAAACTGATCAGTTGAAGGTGCACTTTAAATAAATTAAAAATACTATATTAAACAATATTTTTTAGATTAAGATGATAAGAAATTGCAATCTAATTTTACCTTTGTACTTTTAATTATCTTTCTTTAATTGTGTGTTAATGAGTTTAGCCAGCATAGCTGGAAAGGCTGAGCAACACAGTTAGAAGGAAAAAAAKATACTAAAGAGAGATTGATTTTCTCTTGCAAGTAAAGAAGCATGTGATCTAAATCTAACTATAGGGTACATATAACTTGAAAATTATACCACTGAAAGCTATGAAAATGAAAACTGCAAATGTTTTTTTATTTGCTTGGGTTTAAAATGTGAAGTTTATATTTCAAAACTTTAAAAACTTTTATCTTGCAATGAATTAATAGTTCCCAGTTCCATCTGCTCAGTTTATGAAAATGAAAAAGATGTCTACTGAGGCCAGATTTTTAGTACCTCATCTGGACACTGATTTCTTTCTGTTTTTATTAAATTTCAACATATCATCTTCCTGCTTTCATYACATTTTTCCTCCCATTTTCCTTATATCCTCCTGTCATCCTTGCTACCAGCTGTCTCCTGGCTGGCCATAGGAATTTCCTTGATTTCTGAGGAATTTCTTTTCACTGGAAGCAAACCTTGTTAGAATACATTTCTTATGCCCTTCTTGTTGAAGCACTTCTTCCTTGAAAAGAAAACACCCATTTTTTGCCCCAGAGCAGTAAGCGCGACGAGAAGGCTTGGTGGCACCCGCCACAGCACAGCAGGAGGCCACAGCACTGGTCCATCCATGGTGGCCCCACTGAAGGTCACACCTGCAGGGACGCTGCTGGAGTTGGCACACCTGGGAAGACCTGGACCATCCATCATGCACACTGGGGCRTCACCGCTGGGGAAGGCTTTGGCAGTCAGGGACAAGAAACTGAATTCCGGCTCAGCCTAACAGATAGGTAAAGSATTGGATAAATGTATTTACTGTTTGAGTCTTCTCCTCCTATACAGAAGATACACTCCAAACCTCAGAGCTGTTGTTTTTCAGTTGCTCGAACTATGTAATTAACCCAGCATACCAACTCTACAAAGCAGCTGTGCTATTATGGGTAGTTATTATATTTGAATAAGAGTATATTATATTGAACATATGAAGAACTATGATTTTTTTTAATTGCATTTTTCTTAGAATGTTTCATTTGATAATGAATATTAGGTCCAGCCAAAATGTAATGAAATTTCCTTTCACCTAGTTACTAAGAAGCAGTTACTGGACTCACTTACAGACATGCTTTATTGTTATTAATACTATGAAGGGGGGAAAGTGTTTTTTKCAGAAACAAGGGGATAAAATACCCTCACAATAATAGTAAAGACATCATATAATTCTATTAGGAATATTCAAAGTGCCATAGTACCATCTGGATATCTCTTTGTTGAAGTGTTATTTTTCACAATTAATATACCTTATCATACATTTATTAATTGGTGAAAGGATAGTTGATGAACACAAGGCAAATGGAGTATGCTGGTTTTTTTGCTTTATCTGAAATCAAACAGTTGCACCCYCTCAGAAATTGCTTTTAAAAAGTACATTCTATAGCATTTGAAATTTAGAAAACACTAAGGACTGACATCTAAGAAAGGGACTTGCCTTATTTGAATAGAGCATTTAGAATAACCATAAAAAATTAAAAAGTAAGGTTTAATAAGAGAAGGAATGTAAAAACCTCCCTCTATATTCAAAGAGAAAATATCTTAGTGGTGGAGACTATTTGTTAGAGAAGTTTAAAGAATTTCCTTTCCAGTTAGAGGAATTCTAATGGCTTAACAAGATATATGGTGTCATTTCTTTCACAGCAAAGCCCAGAATGTAATAACATTAACAATTTGTTCACTTTTTAACAGCATGATAATTAGTGCGAATTTAGTGAGCTGCACGGAAGTGAAATTCTCAAAAAATATTTTAAAAGCTAGCCAGTAATCTTTACTGCTGTGGATTACAGTGCCATATATTATAGGTTATGCTTAAAGCCAATTTCTCTATCTGTTTTTGTGTTTGCACAATGTTATAACAGTGTTTTACAGAGAAGCTTTTAGTATGATCAGGAAAAGCGCTGAAATACTTTTATTTTATAATAGAGCTGTGAGTTACAGCCTTATAACAGTGCATTGAAAAAAAGGTGTTTTCAAGTACATGAACAAATAGCAGGGTTTGCATGTCTTTCTCTTAGGAATTTGCTTCATACCCTGAGACCAGGTTAAGTCATTTATTACTGTACAGTTGCATGCAACCTTTTAAACCACAGTCAGTCAARATACCAACACGCTTTGTACATTCTGTGTCCACTGGGATTAAAAAAGCTGCAGCATCCCATTGCTACCATGGTTTGTCCCCTGTGTAGCACGCATTTTCAGTGGTTCAACTCATTTACAGATCTATAAGCTTTTTGCTCTTAAAACTCAGAAAAGTCAACAATGGGTACAGCTAACATCTGGGACCTYTTTACTTCCACTGTGAGAATCAATGTGGTGCTCAGAAATGAGCATTCAGCAAAACATATAAACCTTCTGGAAATTAATATCATAAATACTAAATTGGGCAAAAAGTGTAMTTTTACTTAAAGATACTTTTACAAAAATATAAATTATACAGAAAAGTGCTTGGTGAAGTACAGTGCACTTGACATGTTTTATTGTTTTAATATGTTTTTAATAGTACRTTTTTACCATTTTTCTTCTTATTCACCGAGTTATTATTAGGCAACTACAATTAATAATTTAAAGGGGCCTATTCTGTCTTTTAGTACATTTATATGGCTCCCCCAACAGTAATGAGAGTTTAAAACATACTGTATATTCTGATGCCTGGTTCATAACATCAATCTTGTGTTGCTTTCTATAGGATTAGATAGGAATTTTCCACATTTGTTTTACATTTGTGCTATGTATGTTTTTGGGTTTATAATACTTTTCCTCAGACAGAAACTATGGTATCGAGAGGCTTAGCTATACCAGCTTTTTCCCTCTGAAATGTTCCAGCGTTGCTGTTTCCGTTCCCAGGACTAGCAGAGCTGGCAGCGCTAGCTGGGATCTGGGCACCATGTAGACTGGTTTCCAGAAGCTGCAGACATCATGTAGCTTCACACCACCCTAATGAAACTCTGCGGTGGCACCAAAGGGAATGAGGGCTTTAACCGTGCTGCCCTTAGGAGCTCTGCTTGAGTTTRGACTCAAGTTCACAAACCAAGTGGGTCCAAAAATGTTGCATTTATGCTATTTAAAAGCAGAACACRTGGATATGAGCCATTTCTGCAGCTTTAGTCTGACTTTCCTTACCTGGAAGTCCAGTTAGCTCACTTCTAATTAAACGTGAAATGTGGGTCAGCTTTGTGACAGTGAGGACAACGAGGGAGTTTAGGCTTGCGTTCTTGTTCCAAGTTAAAATGACAGAGCCAGCATCGCTTAAATTACAAGGAGGCTTTTTCCTATTCARTGACCCAGTTCAGCCTCATTCTTTAATCTTTCCCGAATGTTGTCCTTTCACCTAACATATAGCAAGGTAGCTGCAACGCATGTATCTATAGTTTTGTGTGTAAGAAAGAGATATATATACGTATTTCTTGCGGTCGAATGAGAAGGTCATAGAAGACTCAGATTCTCAGGGAAATCATGACTTGTGCTGCCACGATGCAGTGTATACATACTGTTTGTGGATGTTTCATTCCTTGGAAACTACATAATCAGGAGGTGACACTTCCATACCACTTGCATCTACAGTATTCACAAAAATCTTATGAATTATTATAGTGTTTCAGGAAGCATGCCTTGTGAAGTTTTATCTTGTGGCTCCCTGAAGATTAAAAAGCCAATCTGTAAAGATCCTATATTGAGTTTATATGAGTGAGTAGAGAAAGCGTGTTACACAACAGAAACATTTTATAATATCATCCTCTCTCCATTTGGACAATCTTCAGGCCACACTAGCAATTTTTACAGTAGCCCCAGATGTCAGATTTTTACATGGCTCAGAGATAGCAATCTTATTCTTTGATCCTTTTTTCTCTTTTCAGCAACATCTCACTAGTATGACTAAAAGAGTCTACTTTAGGCCCAGACAACAAAAAAAAATRTCACAGGATACTCTTGTATTTCTTCTGCCTTTTAACAGTATACATGGTAAAGAATAGTGGCTAGATTGCAAATCCTGGGAAACAAAGAAAATATATACAGGCTTGAAGCTTG
This sequence comes from Oceanodroma leucorhoa, assembly GCA_030449065.1. Classification (NCBI taxonomy): domain Eukaryota; kingdom Metazoa; phylum Chordata; class Aves; order Procellariiformes; genus Oceanodroma; species Oceanodroma leucorhoa. Next base: position 5,979,168 of record JASVER010000043.1, read on the forward strand.
TAAGTGAATTCAATATTAATAAAATGTTAATATTCATTCTGAACATATGACCAGCTTCCCTTTTCTGTGAATTTACAGGTTTCAGGAATACTCTGTACCCTCCATGGAACAGAATGATGACTTAATTGTTCTTGCAAATGACAGCTTTACTTGGCTGTGAGTTTATGAGGCAGTAAATTTGCCTCATAACTTGCAGCATTTACCCAGCACATCTCTATGATCCTGAGCTATTTATTACTAAGTGTGTTTGGAGGGAAGTGAAATGATTATATAAACACTCGGAGGAGACATACTGTGATGAAAAAATATTCTTCCAATAGCGTCCTTTTGGTCTCTCATTCTCTTCCCAGTTCTTTTCAAACATAGGTCCACTGATATCAGTGGGCTTACAGTGGTGTAAGTGGTCAGTTGGAGATGGCTAAATAGCACCAGGGATATTAAATTTGAAGTTAATCTATAGACTATATACTTGTACTCATACATGCTGGTGATGCTCAAAGAAAGAGCAGATAAATCTGAATGACTCGCTGAATTGGACTGAAAAGCCATCTAGCCAAATCATAGATGTATGGGTAAGGCAGGATATATATAACAACACTTCCCCTGAGTTCATCTGAATTCCCAGTGACATAGAACTTGCTGAATGCAAGAACATTGGAGATTAAATATTTCCTGAATCCTAAGTGGTGCCTTTTACTTATTTTACCTTTAAATGCCATCTGTCACACTTGTATCACTAAAAATGCTCATCTATTGAACTGGTTGTTTTCATAATGATTGCAAATATGTAATATCATCAACAACATCAGTGCCAGTAATTTAATGGGCTGATATCTAAATTCTGTGAAAACAAAGATCTATTCTCAGACTAATTCATTGTAYGCAATGCATTGTATGCATTGTATGCATAGTCATTCTCAGTGGTCCTAATGTAGGCTAATGCTAAATAAAATATGTAAATCCATCCTATGAAGTCTGTTTTCCCCTTGGTATATACAAATAACTCCTCCTAACACTTGTGTGAGCTAAGCCTTATTTATTGTTAACTGGAAAATACATAGTTCAGTGACAAGGAAGTCCTGATTTGTCAGTAAAGCAATTTTGCATGGGAACAAACAAACTAGTTCAATTAAAATAAAACAATTTTCCTCTTTTAAATGAAGTTATACCTTATCTTCCAGTGGTACTTGTCCCTACAGCCCAGTTCCTGTTCACTGGTATAGATTCTGTAGATATATTCTTGGGACTATTATCAGATGCAAATATTAATGATGCTCTACATGGAGATAACAGGGAGCAAGGCCAGTTTTAGTCTTGGGAATATGGATTCCTATTGGGCCAGAAGGAGAGGTATTGTCATCTCARTATTCCCATTCCTAATCTGGACTGTTTAAACTGTGAACATGTAAAGGGGAAGTGAGAYACCCCAGCAGTGTTTCTACAGGATCTTTCTTTCAGGCTGCAGCTCCCCATGGCCCAGCTCAGCCTAGGGCTGTGAGTCCCTTGCCCAATGATGCTGCAGTAGTGCTGGTGTCCAGACCTGGGTAGACCTTAGGTCTATGTTGTAGCCTTGTTTCCAGCCCAGTCTCTGGCCCTGTCTCCTGCTGATGCTGGCTGGACAGCCCGACTGGACCCTGGCCCTTGCTCACCATTTGTGGTGCTGGGGATGGACCCTGCTGCCAGCACCCAGCTCTGCCTGCCCTTCTCAGCTACTGCGGGTCTCCATCCCATCRGCAAGGTGTCCTGAAGTGGGCACCACAGTTTCCTGAAAGTGCCCCCTGTGTTGGCTAAATACCAAGTTAAAGGGGAGGGCAGGAAGGGGAAGGGATGGCAGTTGGGGGTGGCAGTGATGGTTTTCCACCACTTTTTTCTCTAGCACTACATACACCAAGCTTTGCTCAAACTTTGTGTTGTTACTGTTTTATCACCATATTAGTGGTGACTCACGCATGCTTGATCAGGTGTAAGTGGTGTGTGAGGTGGCTGGTTGCTCACCTGCTTGWAGTGACTTGTTTGGTAACTCAACATTTTCTATGTCTCAGAGAATAATGCACACTGTAAGTAACTCATGGTAGGTTTAGACTTAGGTCTTTCAGGATAAGACTCTGCAGACATGTAGGTACGTAGCTCAGGTTAAATCTGACTTTCTTTCCAAGAAGCAGGTGATTTCTTCACAGTCAGARTTATGGAAATCAACAAACATTGACTGATACTGAGAAGCCAAAGAAAAATTTCTGGATAGCCAGAGAACATCACAGCATGATTTGAAAAACTCTTTATAGAGGGATGCATCCCGATATTTTAATTATCCTTTCTGGTAATGTAATCAAAAGCTAATTATGAATCAGAGTTATTTGCAATGATACACTGTGGAAAAGAATTGAGGGGGGAAAATGAGGACGAAAAAAATCATAGTCTCATCTGCTAAATCTCTCRTTGAGCTGTCCTTTTGATCGATGTAGACTACTGACTGACAGTTTTTCCTTTCAGTGCTGTCATTTTTATTCTATCATTCCTTTTCTACTTCATCTAGTAAAGGGTTATTCCTAAATTTAGGGAAAAGTATGGACAAATTTGGACTGAATCACACTGAATGGCTGCTTTTACAGCCTGCGCTTCAACTGTAGTCACAAACATGTCCCAGTTGCTATTACTATTTTGTATAGCTTCAACTTCTTTTCCCCAGGAATTAACTGCAATGTAGCAGGAAAATCTTCATTCTGTATTTCATGACCTCTTCTCTGGAGGCCCTGCCTACTTGCTGGGAGCTTTAGCCAGCAGTCACCAAGCTTAGTGTGTTAAGTCTACAAGCCTGTACAAATGTACATGTTTTGATTATTGGTGTTTGCATCCCTGTTGGGGAGCAGGTTCTGTTCAAGATTTAGCATGCAGTATGTAAAGTATAACACCATCTTACTCAGGAGGCTTACTGTCCTTGCAAATTTTTTGTTTGCATTAGTGTTGCAAAAAGAAAAGCAGCTGYGCATTATAGATGTGTCTGGATGCCTCTATACTTCCACCTGTTRTAGAAACAGCTAATAGATTTTTTTTGTTTTTCTAATTTAAAGCAGATTTTTCAATTAACAAATTCCCAGAGTTTGCTTTCAAACATTATTTTTATTCCTCGTTAAAAATCCATGCTAGCTAGTAGTCACAGAAGGGTTAAATCAAATAGACAATCATAAAATATATCTGAGACACATAAATACTAGTGCAGAACACTCTTTCCTCTTTGACAAGCAGGAAAAGGAGCTAAGGTATAAGAATTTTACAAGTGAATTATATATTGTTTCATACTGAAGTCTGGCCAGCTAATTATCCATTAGTCCATCTGTGCATTCCAGGAGAAAAATAAAATTAAGTTTGGGTAATGCACACAACTGGAAACATATGAATAGTTATTTTCTAAGCTTTACTTTTCTGCTATGACAGAATTGCAGTCAGAACTTGCAAATGGAAAGTCCAAACGGATTCTAGCTTCCAGCTACACCATGAAACCCCTTATTTTCCTCCACAGAATTACAAGTATTGTCTAATGCAATGCAAATTTTGAAATGCATTCCAATCTTGGGCTGTAGATATGATATTCYGCTTTCTATTGAAATATTAAAGGAGTACTTTTGTTCCAAGGATCTTGAAATATTTTTTTCAAATATTAAATAGGCTTTGAGGCACTCTTGAGATTCAGGTATAAAAATTATTGCAATCTATGACAGTGAGATCCCATGGTTTACCTCAAAGCACAGAATGAATGCTGAAAAGAAAAAAAAAAAAAAGGAATTCTGAGTCTGAGATGCCTCTTTAAGCATTGAGATGAGGATGACCTGTCCTATATTTAAGTTCCTAAAAAGCAATAGAGAAAAAGATGCCTTTTAATATTTCTACTTACTTACTTGGTCCAAAGCATTATTCTACTACTGGGACTCAGGTTGAATTTGTAGACCATATACAGAAAAAATAATGTCTAAAGTTTATAAGGGTATGTTGCTGAATTCTCAGTCAACAGTCCTTTCCAGAAATACTGATCCTCTTCTTTGGATACACTGAAACAAGCAACAATTATAACAGAGGATCATGTTTTTAAAAACATGGTTAAGATTTCCCAGCCCTAATATRAGTAAGCCAAAATCCTTAAATAAATATGTACTGTATTTGGATATTACAAGCTTCCAGTCTGTCTTCTTAGAGAGAGACAGACTCCTCTTGGAAATGTATGAAATTTACTATTTGGAGATAATCTCCTTTACGTTGCACAGATTTTGAGTATTTCATTTCCTCTGCTGTTTTTCAAGCAACGTGTTCTGGTACAAAATATTTGCATAATTGTACTGGTTTTGGCTGGGATAGAGTTAATTTTCTTCATAGTAGCTAGTATGGGGCTATGGTTTGGATTTGTGCTGGAAACAGTGTTGATAATACAGGGATGTTTTTCATTATTGCTGAGCAGTGCTTACACAGAGTCAAGGCCTTTTCTGCTTCTCACACTGGTAACACACAGTCAAGGCCTTTTCTGCTTCTCACACCACCCCACCCGCAAGTAGGCTGGTGTCATGGTTTAACCCCAGCCAGCACCTAAACACCACGCAGCCGCTCGCTCACGCCCCCCCTCCGGTAGGATGAAGGAGAGAATCGGGAGGGCACACAAAGGAAAACCCGCGGACTGAGATAAAAACAGTTTAATAATGGAAATAAAACAAAGTAGAACAGTGATAATAACAATGATAACGACAACAATAACAGAATATACAAAGCAGGTGATGCACAATGCAACTGCTCACCCACYGCGTGTCCCGAACAAACTCGCATGTCCCGAATGAGCTCRCGTGTCCTGAACATGAGAGYCACCAYCCCCCTGCCCCAGTTTTATACTGATCATGGTGTCATATGGTATAGAATACTCCACTGGCCAGCTGGATCAACTGCCCCGGCTATGCTCCCCCCCAGCTCCCCCTGCACCTGGCAGAGCATGGGAGGCTGAAAAGTCCTGGTGCAAGCACCACCCAGCAACAACCAAAGCATCAATGGGCCATCAACGKTCCTTTCATTACCAAACCTGAAACACAACCCCCTCCAGCTACTGGGAAGAAAGTTAACTCTGTCCCAGCCGGAACCAGGACAGCTGGGGGTGCACAAGAAGTTGGGAGGGGACACAGCCGAGACAGCTGACCCCAACTGACCAAAGGGATATTCCATACCATATGACATCATGCTCAGTGTATAAAGCTGGGGGAGGAAGAAGGAAGGGGGTGACTTTTGGAGTGATGGTGCTCRTCTTCCCAAGTAACCATTAGGCGTTACGGAGCCCTGCTTTCCTGGAGATGGCTGAACACSTSCCTGCCCATGGGAAGCAGTGAAGGAATTCCTTGTTTTGCTTTGCTTACRTGCACGGCTTTTGCTTTACCTATTAAACTGTCTTTACCTCAACCCATGAGTTTTCTCACTTTTAATCTTCCAGTTCTCTCCCCCATCCCACCAGAGGGGAGTGAGCGAGTGGCTGTGTGGTGCTTAGATGCCAGCTGGGGTTAAACCACAACAATAATCTAGGTGACTCATTTTACAGATTTTTTTTGTGTGTTTTCTTCTGAAGCTAGSATATAAACACAGGCACTTAAATTAATGACATTTATAAATAGCTGTGCATGATATCTTTCCTTCTGCGTTATAGAAATAGAAAACCCATCTAATATAACCCATATAGAAATATAAACTTATATAGAAAACCCATAGAAACAGCTAGATCCCTAGTGCCTGCAGCCACTTCCACAAACRCTTTGTTTCACATGTTGGCATCCTTTTGCTAGATGGCGAAAACTTTGATTTCCTAGCACTCAGGTTGTGAGTTGATTTTTACAATGCAAACATCAAGGTCATGATACTTCAGGCATTTTTGGACACTTCTTCAGTCAAGTATGGATTTTTTACTTCACTCAACTATCTTGGTGCTTATTGACTTCCTTTCTGCCTGTTTCARTGACAGGCAGTTGGTACCATATTTCTCTAATTCTTTCAGCATTAAAGAAACATAGACTCAGGGATACCTCCTTGCTCCAGGGGGGTRTAAGTATAAGCACAACTTTGTCACTACTGGCCCATGCGGAAAAGTAAGACAAGGATTAGAAGTATACAGCTCTACAAGTCACAATTGCTTCTTTGAAATTTTCTTAGAGTGACGTAGGACATTTCCTTGCCTTAGAGTAAAATCTATTCCTAAAGAAAAAAAAAAATCTGTGTTCCATTATAAAGATATGTACACGTGTATCTAGAACATGAGTATTAAATATACATGAGCACGTGTATATGAGTCTATGTGCATGTGTATACACGCACCTGACTAACTCTGTATCTTCGTGGGGCAAGTTAAAAAAGGAGGTTGCTTTTAAGTTTTAAATAATAATCTTATCAGATTCTTGATCAGACTCAAAGAAGTTTGCCTTATATCAGTGAGGCTATGACTAGTGCAATAAAGCAGTTTGGCCCTGTGAACGTAAAGCAGATTGCACACAGGCAAGAGACAACCGCCACCTTTTGTCTGCACTGCAGGTGATGTTCCTTGCTGTCGGTATTGTTTCCTGCATTCATTGCTGATCTGCCCATCCTAAAGAAAACAAACCACATTGTTGTTGATACTTCAGACAAGTCACCCCCAAGCCCTCAGTGRTTATGTCAGTGAACTGAACCTTCAGCATCCAGTGCGGAGGGCAAACAATTGGGGTATTTTATCTCTCTGTTTCTGAAGTGTGGAAAAACATGGATGGTGCCATTTTTTTAGTGCGTGCTGATTCATACGGGACCACGTGCGCAACAGCCTCGCTGTTATGCAATGGTCTGCCCACACCATAACACGTACCTTCCCATCTTGCCTGCCTTTCTCATCAGCCTTGCAATTAAAGTCTGGGCTGATCCTTTCTGGCAGCTCACCATCTGCAAAACAGGAAGCACGGGCTTTGCTGCGATTTCACACTTCTCTTGATTAAGCTCGCTTATGTCTGAGAGCCTTTAGGAGAGCCACGCGGTGGCTGTGGCCACACTTTCTTTGGGGACAAACAGACAGAAAGGCAACAGTGGCGGAGTGCAATCTGGAATACCCAACAGTGCTGTCCCAATCTGTTAGTTTCTCTTATACTTCAAAGGCTGCACGCTATGAAATGAATGGTCTAATTTCAACGCAGACAGCTCTACCTTCCTAGAGGGAATTGCGCATATTGTTTTACGACCTTGCAGCCTACTTCTTGGTGGATAAGTGCAACTGGAAGGATGAGGCTGGCTCAAGCTCTGTGAGCAGCAGTATCCTTTTTAAATGAGAATGGCTAGAAAATCAAATTCCCTCTTATTGCCGGTGTTTCTGTATATCACTTTCTACTTCTCAGGCTGCAAGACCACAGCAAGGAGTTTATTAAGTATTACTGTCAACAATCTGTCACTGTTACTTCTTAAGACTGGCATCACTGAGAACAAGCCYCAGTGAAGGTTTTTTCAGATGCTTCCACAGTCAAATCACACTTCTTTAAAGGATGGTAAGAAGCTATTATGGCCATTCAGCGTGCCCTGTTCCTTATTAAGAACCTCACTAAGTAACTGTCAAATCCGYTTTCCGTCTCACATTGACTCTCTAAGCGATAGCTCTGCCTGTAGATAGCTATTGTTTTTTTCAATTAAAGACATTTAAAGTGAAATGACTACTGYCTCATCGTAGAAATTTTTCCATTTATTCCCAATATAAAAAAGTACACTGCATTTCTCATTTATTTTTTTGTGTGGCTTCCTAATACATACATAGTCCTCTTTTTATAATATGTAGAGTAACAAACTTTTGATTCACTTCACTGCTCTGACAATAAACTTCCCTCAGCTGGATGTGATTATGACAAGTGCTTCTCTTCCCAGCTTATTTTAACATTTTCTCCTACTACTGTGAATCTCCTTGGCTTAGTTGTCCTCACTGATCATTGTGACATTTTCCTAAGGGAGCAGGAGGGTTKTTTTTTTTTTAACATCACGACTCTTATATAGTGAGCTTTGCAAAACTTTGGATGCGAAAACAGTATTTCCCATCTCAAGAATGTGTTTTTGTTTTGACTGCATGGAATGCCTGAAGTTGTGGGTGAGAAACCCACAGAGGTTTAATCTCTGATTTGCTTTCATAGTGTATTCTTAAGAAATTTTTAAGTCTCAAGTTATTTCCAAAGTTGCCAAGGCATTACTGTCATCCAGCAGCTTGCCTTCTTCTTACCTTAATTCTTGATATTATCTGGAACTGTGGTTTTCCCTGTGCATGCAATTCCTTTTATGACACTAGCACTTATTTAATACTTAATGCTTCTAACATTACTGGCTCTGCTCTGAAGGCTGCTGGGGATTACACCCTTAAAATGTTAGTACAGTGAGTTTCCCATCTAAGTTTGAAATATGTTTTTTTGTGGGGATCAAAGTAAAAAAATTAACTGGAGCTCCACAGAAAATGGTTCAGAAAAAAACTTGAAAATAACACTGTGATCTTGGGACTAGATTTGACATTASAGATTGGTAGTTTTCATCTTGACACCATTTTTAAAAAGCATAATAATGTGAAACATTTTAATTAGATCAAATTGAAATATAATTTGATGAGTGTATATGAATGTGGTAAATAGATGTGATCAGGATTCTGTAGTGATTCATTATTAAGTTATGCCATGTAAAACAAGAAAAAACCTCACAACTAACAAGTATTTCCTTAATACTTGCATTTTTTTCTAAGTTGTACTTCAAGCCAGTGTTGTCTTCTTGAATCCCAGTAAATTCTGTATAMAGGTATTTGTGTGTAGGTCCACATATTGGTGGAGAGTAAGATGTTCATCATCATAACAAAAATACATACTCGCAATGTAGACATTTGGAGATACACTGACATTTGTTATATGTCTCAAATGCTTAACTTAGTGGAACTATTCTTGTTAAAAAGCAAAAATTCTGAGTGTTTACTGATCATAACATCTATGCACCCATAAGACTGTGATTGTAGTTTGTGAGAGTCTATTTTTATGTTAAAAGTGCCTTTATTTATTGAATTGAATTAGAGGCTGCCTAAGAAAGGTTGTCACTTTTAACTTAGGCAGTTAATAACTATTTTAGGACAATGAAAAGTTCCAGTAGTACAGGGATAACTTTCACCAAGACCTTAGTATATTAAAATACAAAAGGAGACCGATTGCTTCATGTTATCATACCTGTAAATAGCCTGTTGGATCAACTACTTTTGAAACATGCTTTGCACTAGTGCCTTCATTATTTCTTGACAATGTGAGATAGCATCAGAAGCTCTACTAATGCCAAAAGTGACACTCAAGTTTTGAGTCAYTAGTCCATGCTCCAAGCATGGGAGACTCTATGCTAGGAAAAACAGACAGCACAAATGGAAGAAAAATGACTTTAACATACAGCTCCCAGTTAGTTTTAGTAAGGTGGAAAAGAAAGGATGATTCCACAACAGGGCAATGCCCAGTCATGTGAGATTTTCATTATGTGAGAGCTTCCATTGCTTAATAGCATTATTTGTGTGAAGGRAAGTTCCAGAAACAGATCTGGATTTTTTTGTTTTGTTATTTTTAAAAGGGTTGTTCTAGGCAACAAACATAATTTATAAATCTTCTGCAGGTTTAAAAACTGCTGTGCACAGAATAGAAGTGAACTTGTTTTTCAAGCAACAGTTCTGTAGAGGTATTTTTATTTTAGTTGCATAATATGAACTTATTGAGATAATATGTTTTATTTCTCAGCTGTAACGAAGAGAGAAGATTTAGAAATCAGTTCTGGTATTTCTTTAATATTTTCCAGAACCACTTCATCTTTCTTGTAATGCAATCACTGCCTCGTTTCCTCCTGAATAGATTTGCTTTACTCTCACTTTGGACACCCTTTGTGATTGTCGTGAACGAGTGGTTTAGAGGCCGCTTAAAGAATAACCATCAAAGGTATTAGAAGAAAGTGATTTTAATAGAGATYTACAAAGGTGCGACCTAACAGAATTCGATGGCAAGGTTCACTCTATTACTTACTACACGGATGAAACATATAAAGAAAAATCATCTAAGGGTTTATATCTTAGGGACTATATGTGTTTAGCAGTAGTCTAGGGTTCATTCACACTTTAGCAACACTTAATCATCACCTAGTCATCAACAAACTTTAGTAGCACTTAAGCACTAACTAATTTATCATTTACAAGATAAGCTAGTAAGTCTGCTACAATCACAACTTAATTACAAATTATGCTTACTATTAGTACACACACACACAGAGAAATATATATATAAATATACAGAAGGTACCTGTTAAGAATTCCCCTCGAGTTCAGTGAAGAAAAATTCACATCAAATGTCTAGGCATTTTTCTCTCAATGGGCGAAGGGTTGAGCTTCGAGGAGTAAAGGGGGTTTAGCCCAGGTCCTCACGGTCCTCCGAATATTGCAGACTTGAGAGATCACGAGCTCTGAGAGGTGTCCCACTCAGAGGGAGATGCTGGGTGCAGCCCGCTGCGGTCCAGGAGAGCTCAAAGGGCCTCACTTAGGACCACCGTTTATAGGTTCGCAAGATGGTTGGCTTTAGTCATCCATAAATTTCCATCTTGGCCACAGTCCCAGGTGGTAATTACTAAAAATTCTCAAGGTTTCAGTGTTGTTCTACTTGACACCTGGGCCAGGCAGTAGGCATACGTTCCCAGTCTCAGCTATGCAGAGTTTCTGATATGGTCAAGGAGCGCTCAACCGCCAGACTCAGTACACCAAGGCCGAGGTTTCATGGGAATTTCTGAGATCAACAAGTGGCCTAGGAGAGGCAGGGGGGAAATGCACCACCACAGTGATAGAAAACTTCAGTCTTTAAGGGATAACAGCTCCACCATGACTTTGATGGCCTTTCCGTTTAAGGTGGCACCTTGACACTTGCTTAGGATACAGAATTCTTTGCCAGGTCCATACAAAGATATCCACCACACTGTTGGTCCTTTAGCCTGGGTAAAATTTATGTTACACTTTTCATGAGATATAGTTTCAGCGCAGTTAAAGCCTATTGGATAGACTGTGTGCGTACTGTACTGTACTGTAACTGAACTACTGAAGACTCAAACTCTGACAGTTTCTGCCTTCATGAAAAGATGGGAAAGAGGGTAAGATGTTGCTAGGATAGATTCTYCTTGACTTCCTAAGTCTTACATTGGATCTGGCTATTGAACAGGTTTTTCAGCAATGAACATTGATTGTACGTTTCATTAGATGCATCCAAGTATGTGAGAAAATATCTGATTTTCTTMACTGCTGCACTCATAAGGGCAGTGATAGCAGCTGGGGTGGAGCTATTGGTGAGGCTGAGTGCACACTTCAAACTGGCAAAAGTAAGAAGAAGGTTAAAAGTCCAGGTGCAGAGGAAGCAAGAGACAGGAGCAGCAATTAAAGACGAGATCAGGCCAGAGCAAAGACTGAAAGAAAGCTAAACTGGAGACGGGAAATTAGACAACAGGAGGGAATTGGACACAGCTGGGTAAAAAACAGAGCAGGAGGGTATATCATAATGTTGACTCAAGAGGAACAAGCAGAAACTGGAAATAGCCAAACAGTATCATAAACTACAATGAGATGAACCTGTGTGCTTGGTAAATAGCTGTCTGGTCCTGGTCTTGCAAATCTTGCCTCCCCTAGATCATCAGAATTGTAACAACATGACTTAGAATTATTAGAAGGTTCCTTCCGAGCTCAAGCGTGTGATCTGTAAATACTATCCTCTCATTTTTCAGAAATATTGTGAAAATAATATAATTAATATTTATGAAGCAATCCAAYGCTATACTGAAGAGCACCATAGAAAAATCTGTGGGAAAAGTAATGTCAGTTTTCAGAGCTGGATTTGAGTAGCATGCAGTAAATAAAGCACTTCAAACAACAAGGATAACACAAAATATTGACTAGCTGCTCAGTAAGTGAGCCACRTCTATATTGTGCCCTGAGGCAGGCATTCTGTTGGAAACACAGTATGTGCTCATGTAATTAAAGAATATAGCATAATACGCCCAAACAGCGGGTTCAGATAAAACTAGCACTACAGACTTCACTCTGGTATTTCATGACTTTGGAGTTCTTGACGTTACAGCTTTAAAGATGGCCATTTATAATAGCGCACACTGCACACACTAAAGCGCGTGAATGCCTGGCATGGTTGCACCTCCCTATGGCTTCTCCTTAAAGAAGGAGTGCATGAGTTATTGAATTAGTTTCAAAAGTCATGTGAAGCTGAAATGAATTGTCATATTCCTTCTATATATAATAGGGAACATCATGTTTTCTTCCCCGTCTTTTGAGCGAGTCAGCAAGATTTAGCTGATTAGCAACCATTTGAATTATTGACTTGTTTTTCTATTAAATAATCTGCAAGTATGGTAATAAAATACCTTGTAAAATTAAATATTAATTTACATTTTTATATCTACTCAAACTATCAAATTTAAATAAATAAATTAAAAAAACATTCTAATGAAAGCCTGGGCTGGAAAAATGTGGGTGGTTATATTGTGTACTATTTTCTTTTGGGCTAATGAGATACCCAGGAAATTATTTTCCTGACATTTTAATGTAAAGATCACACGACCTCTAGCATTAATTATTTCCATGAGCTAGTTAGCAAATGAGTCCTTCAGGGCCCATGACATCTAAAAGTAAATTAATCCTCTGAGTTTTATATGATTGTTRGATAATATTTTAGCTGGGCCATTAGTTGTGGAAGAGCTAGTCTTCCCTAGTTTTTACMGGGAACGGTTTTAAAACACCTCTGCAACTCTACTGGCCTTGTAACCAACTTGAAATTAAACATAAACACCATTGCTTGATAGAAAGACTTTAATGTTTCCTTGCTGAAGTTCACTAAAGCAACAYAACACAACACAATAAAAGGTTAGCACTGCAAAGCTTGCAGTATATGTTGATTTCTTTTTGCAATTTTTGTAAAGCATAAAAGCAGAATTGAGATAACACAGTGGAAAAAATATGAGTGAATTAGAAAAGCATTATTTTGCATACAATTTTTTCTATATCTGACAGTAAAAGAAAAATTGTCACTTTTATAGTGTGATAAAACAAGGATTTACTGATTTTAATTGTAGGAGAAGGAGAAAAAAAAAAAGCCATAGTTGGAAAAAATTACAACAAATGCTGAAAGTTGCATTAAATGCTGTAAAGAAATGCATGCCTTGGAATGTCTAGATGATAATGTATTAGTAGTGATCCCAAACAAAATTCCCTGGATGGACTATCCCCAGAGTCTGGGGTGTTTGGGGAATTCATTTTTCACCCTAACCAATAATTTATGAGCATTTTTAGCTCATCTTGCCTGAAGAATCTTAAGCCAGTGTTCAAATGGATGCAACAGAGACTTACACTCTGGAGTATCCTTTGAAAACAGGCAAGCGAATGTCATCTGTTCAATTGTGTATGATTATATTATTTTTGTAGAGTCSTGCTTAACTCTTACTCACTGCGCTGGGTTTAGCTTCATTGCACTTTGTAGCACTTTTAGTCAGCAACTGCAAAACTTCACTAAAATTCTGACTTCAAGGAACAGTTAGTAGCGAAAAAGATAGCTCAGTGGGTCAGAGATGGGAGGATATAGACCACCTGTATTCTAGTTTGCTGATTCAATTCTCACCCAGCTTGATCGCATTTGAAAGATACTGCTGTCTGTGGACTCTCTGACTTGTGTACAGCAACTTAATATACTCAAGCCCCTATAAAGAGTTTTCATGCTACGCAAGAGAATGTTATATTTGGAATTAATTGGAAGTTTTGGCAGGCTGGCCAAAGTTGTGAAGAAAATGAGCTATTGCTTAACCCTAGATATTAGAAAAAGCCCAGTTGTCACCTAGTGGTGGATTGCTGGTAGGGCAAGAGGGAGAAAAAAGGAATGAGGCGATCATTTTGTTACCTTGACTATATTTGTATTGTGGTAAAAAAATCTATTAGCTTTTGTCCTCATGTTATTGTGCTTCTAGTTAGGATCCAGTCTATCTTGTCTCTCCAAATGCCATCAGCTCTGACTGTCTGTGCCAAGCTGAAGCTCTCCTAGGAAAAGACTCAGTTTCCACCCTTCCAAATTATTCTCCCAGGTTTTTTTCCCTATCTGGTATCACCACACAAGAAATGATAGGGTGTTTGATAGCTCCATTTGTACCTACTGGTCAGGACGACATCTCCTGGAGGGTAATCTTGACTTTTCACTTCAAATAGAATCTCTGAGGAGTCTCCTAACAAGTAATAGTAAACATGCATGGCTATTTTGGCTTCAAGACAGTTGCAYGATATTCCAGGTTGGTCTATGAACATCAGTGGAGATATAACTCTTGCTGATGCACTTTGGCAATCCATGTTGGACAGGTTGGACAGTTCTTAACTACCACAGCTAGGCAGGTCTGGGTATAGTGCAACRGAATTGGTGTAAGTCACCCTGACACATAAACAGTCTCAGGAACAGGCAAAATGTACCACCATTGATCAGCTACATTAATGACTCGTGAACAATTAATTGGGTAATGCCACAAATACTGTAATAATCTATCACAATAACTGCAGATATTGGTTTGATTGAGAGAGTTTTTAGCAGCCATTGAAACCACTCTATGAACACTACATCACTTTTCCTTTCCTTTTCTTTTATCCTATTTCCCTTTCTCACCTCTTTTGCTGGCCTTGCATTTGCTGTCCATCTCCTTGAATATCCTTGTCGCTGAGAGAATGCTCTACAACTCAAAAAATTAAGTCAAGTCTTGCATAAATACAGATATATCCTGTTCTGTTTCCTTATTTCTCCATAAGACCATTGGTACACTCTTTCATTGGAAGAACAAAATAGGAATAATTCCAAGGCTGTGCTTAATGCAGGATAGCATGGGCAATGGCCACTGCTTATGCTGCAGGAAGAAAAGCGAYCATTTTCACTGCTCTTCCCTGCATCAGTACTGCGCTCTGTGCGTGGGTCTGTGTATCGGTTTGCACTGGGAAGTCAAATGTTTTAAAGCACCTTTGTCCACAAAAAAGAAAGTTCATTATTTATGTATCACTGCCTATATAATCATGATCTGGGAAGTACTCTCTGAGATAGTGACAGTGGTTCGCAAGTAATGTTAAGTCCACTGGAGCATAGATATTATATGCTGTCCTAAGTCTTAAAGGTTAGGAAAAGGTGCACCTAGCCTTCACTTTTGATCTGACCAATGTTGTTAGTGATACTTTCTCCACATTAATAGACTGACTAATTTCTTCATTAGACAATTATTCAAAAATAATTACAGGTCACGTCTTGTAAAGTCTATGCTTTTTCATGGAGTGCATTAATCAGGCATCATTCTTGCTCTGAGACGCAGGGAAACAGATGGCTACAGCAATAGTAGGAATGACTGTCTCTTGCCTCGGCAGCCTGAATGTCTAGTCAGTCAAGAAAATTAGTTTATTATGCCCCTGATTTATTTGAACTTTGGCTATTTTGTCTCCAAAATGCACAGGAATATTAAAGTTTTAAATCCAGATTTTACATTTGCTCATTTGAAAGAAAGGGATTATTTCCATGAGAAAACAAATTATAATTTCTACACCTAACTTATAAAGCTGTACTAATAAATACTTTCTCCTTCTGTCTGTTTGGAAAAAAGATACTATAGAGTGCAAAAAGAGTCTGCCTGAGAAGTCACTTGCAAAAATTCAAATTTATTATCTCACTCTGGGTTCAAGGCTTAACTCTGATGTTATTTGTGTGTTTTTATGTTCTCATGACCTTATTGAGTTCAGTAGATTTACCTGGACTTTAGAATGCTGCTTTTTAGCTGTATCTAATATAGCATGGGGACCTGCTCCTGATGAAGTCAACCGTCTATGTTTATTGTTGAATTATGACTCCTCAGTTACCATGCCAAGGGGGAGATGGAAGGCACACTAGAAAAACATCGGGTTTTCAGTGAGATAGAGAGCAGCTCTGTCTCTTCAGCACATCTTCTGGGGCAGATCTCATCTGAGAAAACAAAGTCCTTATAACAACAGTTTTCTCTGCTCCCTGGCCAGGCTTTGTTACTGGTGATATAAAAGGCTGTAGCTGCTGTCCTTTAATCTCAGAATATGAAAAACACAAGCCTGCATTTTGTTGGTCCTTGTTCTGAAGCAGATGCCAGCTTCACAGCCATCCACAGAAACATCCTTTCTTTTTTTTTCCCTTAGAATAATACTGTTTAAAAAAAAAAAATAATTCAAAGGACTGTACATAGATCAACTTGTAAAGAATACATAGTTGTATTGGGTTTGCGTGACAAGGTTTTGGTAGCAGCAGAGCTACAGGGGTGGCTTCTGTGAGAAGCTGCTAGAAGCTTCCCCCTTGTCTGATAGAACCAATGCCAGCCGGCTCCAAGACAGACCCGCCGCTGGCCAAGGCTGAGACCATCAGCGATGGTGGTAGCGCCTCTGGGATAATGTATTTAAGAAGKGGGAAAAAAACCTGCGCAACATTAGCAGCAGTCAGAAGAGAGGAGTGAGAATATGTGAGAGAAAAAACTCTGCAGACACCAAGAAGGTCAGTGAAGAAGGAGGTGGAGGAGGTGTTCCAGGSGCCGGAGCAGAGATTCCCMTGCAGTCCCTGGTGAAGGCCACGGTGAGGCAGGCTGTCCCCCTGCAGCACATGGAGGTCTACAGTGGAGCAGATAGCCACCTGCAGCCTGTGGAGGACCCCACGCYGGAGCAGGTGGATGCCTGAAGGAGGCTGTGACCCTGTGGGAAGCCCGCGCTGGAGCAGGCTCCTGGCAGGACCCATGGAGAGAGGAGCCCAYGCTGGAGGAGGTTTGCTGGCAGGACTTGTGACCTCATGGAAGGGACCCACTCTGGAGCAGTCTGCTCCTGAAGGACTGAACCCCATGGAAGGGACCCACGCTGGAGCAGTTCTTGAAGAACTGTAGCCCGTGGGAAGGACTCACGTTGGAGAAGTTCATGGAGGACTGTCTSCTGTGGGAGGCACCCCACGCTGGAGCAGGGGAAGAATGTGAAGAGTCCTCCCCCTGAGGAGGAAGGAGTGGCAGAAACAACGTGTGATGAACTGACCGCAACTTCCATTCCCCATCCCCCTGTGCTGCTGGTGGGGAGGAGGTAGAGAATTCGGGAGTAAAGTTAAGCCCAGCAAGAAGGGAGGGGTGGGGGGAAGGTGTTTTAAGATTTAGTTTTTATTTCTCATTATCCTACTCTGATTTGATTGGTAATAAATTAAATTAATTTTCCCCAAGCCAAGTCTTTTTTGCCCATGACGGTGATTGCTGAGTGATCTCCCTGTACTTATCTCGACCCACGAGGCTTCCATTATATTTTTTCTCCTCTGTCCAGCTGAGGAGGGGAGTGATAGAGCAGCTTTGGTGGGCACCTGGCATCCAGCTAGGGTAAACCCACCACAATAGTACTTAGTGGTATCTGACACTCCCATAGAAGAAAGTTCTCTACAGTGACTAAAACTGCGCATAGTTGGAGGTAGCTGAACAAGGAATGTCAGCATTTTACACTCCTCACAGGTGTAAGTAATGATATACATTGTGGAGAGCAGGCCTGCTAGTGTTAAACTTCCAGACAGTTCATCAGAAAAGATCTGTTTCATTATAATGCATTGATTCATAAGGTAAGAACAACCCGTAAAGAAGAGACAATTTCACTCTGACTTCATGCTGGCAGTGCTTATCCTAACATGACACTCCTTAATCCCAGACAGCTTCGATACTAAATGCCAAGGCAGCATTAGCTGGGGYCTGCAAGAGCATAGGAGTTTGTGTCAACTCACTAAAAGAAGACAGCCTCTCTGCTCCTCCTGAAAGAGTGATCGTTTCATCAGGCACATTGAAGCTTAGAAATTCTAAGTTACAGTATAAACAATGGTTATGATTCCCAACCCAGCTGGTGCTGTCAGGCAAAAAAAMCCTGCAGTCATTTGAATGCAGCAGGATAAACACACTAGAACACTAATTTGTTCAGCTACCGTTCCAGCTTGTTACCCATCTTTGGCAGATATAAGTGCTTAATTACAGTAGTGATGTCCACAAGTATCACAGAAGATGGTTTATCAGGTGTTTATAATAGCAGCAAACATTATCAGACTGAAGTATAATAAGCAACATCTCAGCCCTCAAAAATTATGTGCATAATATTGTAAAACATAGTCAGAAAAAACATTTTCAGTAGAATTTGCCAGTTAGACAAATGGCAGGTTTCATTCTGGTGCTTGGATTATGGCAAATTTATGATGGGACCCATGCAAGACTCTGGTGAGACCTGTGTGGTTTCTGCTCTACTCTCCTTCTGGCAGTTTCTTCAAAGGACAGAAGCCAAGAGTTTAKAAGCCCATAACCCTTTTGTTTCAGAGAATTCAGAAAAAAATCAAATTGTAACTAAACCAAGTTCAGAAATGTCTRGATGCTCTATAAAATGGAATTTCCTGCTCAGCTCAATTTATTATGACATTTAATTAGATATTATTGATTATTACATTATTATTTAAAGCTAAGGAACAGGGCTGTTTGAGCAGGGGCCTGTACAGTTCACAGAGCACTGCTAAGCATCTTGCTTATGGATAAAGCTGTGGAGATACGACATGGTAGAAGCCTCCCTTGCATTTCTGCATTGAGTCACACATCGTCAACAGTTTTTCTGTCCGCATCCTCCAAAAAAACTGGTGAAGGGCTTTCACAAAGAAAATAGACATGTACTTTATAAATATCAGTAAGCCAGTTCTCCAGTCCCTCCTCTTCTAATATTTGAACACACTTGCAGTTTGTTAACAAGTTAGAGGGAGGCAATCTATAAGTATTGACTTCGGCTGTCTGGGAACRGTGCCCCTTCCGTCTTATTTTTATCCCTCCCTCCCCAGTTCCCTGTGACAAATTTTTGGTTGCAAGTCTTTGTGGCAGGGATTGCGATCTCCCTCCTGCCATCACCTAGCAGGAAGGGGCTTTGCAGTTGACATCCCAGTGCTACAGCATTAATACTTTGATTACAAAATAGTGTTGTACTCCTTTCAGATGCTGGTTTCTGTGAAGGGTTACATAGTGTGGCATCTGAACATTTGTTGAGATAGTCCCTTTGAAAACATGATTACTGAGCGTAGCATTTTCACTAGAAGTGCTTGTGAATAATGCGCATTAATGAGGAGTTATAGTACCTATGTTTATGTGCTCTTTATTCAGCTAATTCCTGGTAACTCACTGTGAACACAATAAACCATGGCACGAGTTGTGCAGTATGAATAATCCATGGTTAAAGAGTAAATGAAAGACAATGTGCAATACCACACTTCAACACACATCAGTATATAAGCGTAACTCTTTTGACATTTGTTGGAAAGATAATCACATGTACCTGACGTGCGGAAAACGGACTCCACAATCTGTAAGACTGTAAAGTAGGTATGTTTATTCAGCGCTGGGCAGCACGGGGRGTAGTCCCACCAAAGTCGTGCGCGCCCCAGTGCGGCACTCATCCAAACATATACAGCAAAGTGTTGCATATGCATAAAGTTTCGCAATACACCTATACATACACATGACCTGTCCCCGCTTTGTRTTAAAATGAGTTCCCCTCCCATCTGCGCTTGCGCACTGCAGTCTGGTGGTGGTCGTCGGGGGYCRTGGGGATGAAGGCTAGTGGTTCCTCTTCATCACCGCTAGTAACCTTTTGTTCTTGCGCAGACTCAGTTGGTCCTTGGCTCTTATCCAAATTGCAGGGTCGGTTTCTTAAGGCGAATCTCTGGTTCTTATCAGGAACTGGTCTTGCAGATAGCCGGCAAAGCACAGGACTCACCCAGTAGTTAGCAAAGTGTTAGACTTACACAATAGAGCATTATCTATTATCTGGATACTGGAGCCATCGGGGATTTTGCTACCAACATCTCCCTTAGCCCCTTGTCTCATACCCTTGATTACCACCAACTTATGAATTACTTTCAACTACTTAAATGTTCCCTGTCAAAAAAAAAGCCAAAACAAAACTTTAAAAACTGTAAATAAGTAGTAGAATTCAATTTCTATGTCGATATGTTAGCATTTTGCTAAAATCCAGGTAACAAAAACATGGATACACACATATAATGTGTGTGCATACAATTAAAACATCTAAAAATCTAGATATTTAGGAGATTTTTGGAAGTAAAGAAGCAGACAGTTTCTCCAACTAAATATTCTTCTGCAATATAAAAATGCTAACTGCTGATGTGCTTGTATATATCGAATTTTTAAATAATGAAATTAATGTAAACTTGTGCAATCAAGATCTTTGTGTAGATTTTGGAAATAATTTGAAGAATTTTGATGGAGTAAATAAATAGAAATTTAACCTGTGACACTGAAAAATAGGTGATACTGAAAGGCACTGGCTACTTAATTCGCAGAGAGCTGGGTGAGGTAATTAATACTTCTGAAAAAATCCACTAGCTGCCTATTTGCAATTTCAGACAATTTAAAATTCAGGACATCCATTACGGTTATGATTTGGAATCCTGAGGATGTTGTGTTTTTAATGAACTAATTTTCGAAAGCTAATTATACCTGAAAGATCTTAGCCTGCGACAAAAAAGTATTTAAGTGAACTTCCCATATGACATTTCACACACAGCTTGGGTATTACTTGTTAGAACTCTAGCTAATAAAGAGGAAATATTATTGTATCCATCCTGGGCTAGATTTTGGTACACGTCTGAAAATATAAATTTCAGTGCGAGTGCATTTGTTGTTTATCTCTGGGCACTTAATTCTCACTTATATGCTATTTTCAGAATTATAGGTAGCACTTTACAGGCTTTGTGGTAATCCTCCAAATAGAGGTGAACTCATACATATCGGTATGCCTTGTTAATTATGAAATCAGACTTAAGTAAAATTCTCCTATTCTGTAAGTGGTACTAATTATTAAAGTAATGTTTGCTTGGAAAATGTATCTTAAAGTAAGGTATGGTTTATCTCACCTGAAAGAGGCAGGTCATTTTAAGCATTGCCAAATGCAGGTGATGATTGTATCGTTTAGACCTTAAGCACAGGTATGAATACAAGTTAAATAGTATAACTGTTAAGAACAAAGGAAGGCTCTTTTCACATCATTAGGATGAAAATGGGGATTGTGGCTGGGAAAAAAACAGTCTTACGCATAGTTTATCGTGCAATATTACTCCTATTTCCAGAAGAATAATCCTCTTGAAAGATGGCTCTTAGCCAGGAGTACAGATACCCTGCAAATTATGATTCCCTTATTGTTAACAGAGATTTCCTTTCAATGCACTTTGTCAACTGAAGAGCAGAGGAGCAGTCCAGGTAGACAGCCCACGTGTTATCCAAAGACAGGGAGAGAGAGTTTCAGCTTCCTTCTGATGATTTTCTGTGCATTCAGGATAGTTCTTTCTTCGAACTTTTTTTTGAAACAGGCATTTGCACAAAATAATCCAAAGTAGAAAAAAACAATTACATGGCAATGTTAATCTCATCTAATATTCATATTAATGACCTATTTTTAGACAAAACATTATTATTGTACCTCTGCTATAATGTCTTCTTTTATCATTACATGAATGGATCTTTCAAAACAAACTGAAACTACCTGCATTTGGCACAATACAGTAATTTTGATTGCCTTTCTTTTGTTCCCGCTAAGAGCTATTTTTCATTTCTGCTTGAGACTAAGAAACTCTTTTTATTTTAATCTGATTTCTTTTTTTTTTCTGACATAGAAACAATCAATAAAAAACCTGCCTCAATACCAGAAGAGAATGACCTTTGTATTCTCAGCTGATGATACTGCAGAAAGGTTTGACTCTGGTGTCAGGCTATTATTTCTCTGTATTTTCCAGCTACATGGAATTTTCCTAATGCATCCCTGTATAAAATTAAATGAGGTCATTTATTATAAAGGAGCACAGATGTCTATAGTTCTGCTTGAATGACAGCATTTTTCTTCACCAAACATTATTTAGAGAGTCATTAGAGGTTTTACCAGGAGCAATTTTAAATGTAAAGAATGACTTGACAACTTGTGAGTATAGGTGTAGAGCAGTATTGCTTCTGTGTTTTGGTGAGATGGTTGAAATAACTGCATTCTTACCTAAGCCTTTCTGAACTAAATAGGTCCATACACACATTTCCTATCCTCCTTTCACCTTTAACGGTGTATGTTGCTGAGTTTAAATCTTTGCTTCATTCATTTCTGCCATATATGTTTTTATGCACATATTAGAAAAAAGCCAGAGCAAACAGTTTAGATTTCATACTTCATTCTTCTCCTATTCATGATGCAGGTAATTTGGGATAAGCTGGGAATACCTCATAAAGTATTTGTTCCCAAACTAGTCTGCTTTTAAAAATTTCTTCTTGCATTTTGCAATTGCCAAACAATATTGGCCATTTTTCTGTCTGTATTCACATTTTATGGACCTTCACAGATTTACAACAAGTGATTATTTACTGCAGTTGTTATTTATATGCTGCCTGTACAGTTTCTGCACTACTTATCTGCAGAGTTTTCATAGAAAACATGAAAGGGAGAGCAAGTCCTCAGCTTAAGTAAAGTAGATGATGGTTTGATAAAACAGGACCTAACACAGCCATGTATTAGGACATAATCCTGAGAGGGGAGACACTAGCTATAACACTGAGYTGCTCAGATTACATAAATATAGATTTATGTTATGACAGTAAAAATGTTGRTGAAACCCAGGCACACTAATTTTCTTTAGGCAGTGTTTGCCCCATAGCAACTAATGTTACTTACACCAATGTAAGAGGTACCTTTACAGCTCACCCCCAGGCTTCTGGTGGGCAGCAGATGAAAAAATGATATTGTTTAGCAGAATATCAGCCACTGTTCCCCAGCTATGGGGGGCTGCAGAAATGGTTGGAATAACATGATAGCTGAGACCTTCTGCAGGCTTCCTGTGGCACTGCTGGATTTCACACATAGACCATTTAACTATTTTCTTTCAATTTATTTCTTAATAATTTTAATTATGCTTCATTACATCCCCAAAATTGCCAAATGCTAATGCTTTTTCATGGGGTCATTCATTTTAATAAGCTGAGCATTGCACATACTGCAGCAAAAGCTGAACACTAGGCTATTTTACATTAATCATAGGTTTTAAGTTAAAAACTGCCAAGAAAATGTACATTCTTATCAGTTATGGCAAGTACTTCCAAGTAATTTAGTAACTATCTGCTCAGATCAATTGTATTTCTTTCTAGCTGTGCTAGCAACACCACAGCACTATGAACCTGAGAAAGTGGAGTTTCCTGAACAAATGACTTGTTCATCCTTCTGGCAGGCAGACCACTGTGGCACYGCAGCAGCATCATCATCCACACCAGAACCACAGGGGTTCCGGAGATCTTAAGCACAGTCACTGGAAAAACTGCAATGTTGACTTTAACTCATTATTTTGTGGGAAGCCACCAACTCATTTTGAGTGTGGGAGACAATTTTTATGTCCTAAAAGTTATGGAGACCAACATGCTCTGCTGTGAATTCTCTTGCTGACAAGATGAATTGGRCTCTTGTTTGTAAATTGGAGGTTCAAATATCAGGGAAGATATTCAGCCAACTAATGGTGGTAGAAAACTTTGCTTATAGATTGCTTCTAGACAAGTCAGTGTCGTCAAAGCAGATGGTATCTGGCTGTAAATTCTTTATAATATTATTTTCTAATATAATAGCAAAGTGTGGGTAGGTCAGGACATCATAGTTATCTTTACTGGAGTTATCTATGTGTCTAGGTGTAGAATTTGTATGCAGTCAATGGAAGACTTGAKGTATGGAAAGTTTTGCGATGGAGGTTTGATTTCCCATTACTACCCTTTGGAAGTATTCCTCTTAGGAGACCCAAAGTTCAGTCAATCTAGAATGACAAAACTTCATTATTTTCTGTTTGTTTAAATTAAATATGGAGGTCAGTCGAAGTATATAATTAGACTACAGTGTCAAGCCACTTCTTGTGACAACTTGCAGAAAATACTACTTGTGCATAAACCAAGTATATTTCTTTTCACAGAAGTAAGGTAATCAGCTGAGGGAAAAAGGAGTCTATAGCTGTAATTGGAAAAGGCCTGTGAAAGCCAAGGGTGGTATTCATCTCATCTTTAGTAAAAATAATGTAATCTAAAAGTCAGACAACTGGTCTAAGCTACTTGTTTTTGGTTTTCCAGTAATTTGTGGAGATAAATGGCTCTAGAGTGCAGTTCACCCCATCCCACGGACAAATATCCAAGACTGGTGTGATGAAACAGTCATTCAGCAAGTGTCTGTCTGTCTGTGTTGGTAAGGGGAAAGGAGACAGGATGAGCAGCTTGAACTAGACACATAGATTTTACATAAATAAAGTTAATCCTATAATAATGTTAGCATTTTGAGGATATACTGTATTTGTCCCTTTATTTTTCAATACTATAATAGGTGACTTTTTGTGTTTGTATTATAAATTCTATAATAAAAAGGAATAATACCTAATCTTACAGTAAAAAATCCTCATTAATATTAAGAACCGTTGGCTTTTGTACTCTTGAGAGTCTCTTTATGGGCTTGTATATGGACTGCAAGTCTGGATCCTGATATGCTGTCAAGGTTGAAGTCTGCATGTCTGACAGCCTTTCTTAGTTTTTGCCAATGCTCATGGCTTTTAAGATCACTACAGTTCACTGTGATAAAGAAAAATTTAGAAGATCTATTTTTGCTCCAAACTAAACTCTTAGATTTATTGACAATTTCTGCCAATTTTATATATTTGTTTATGATTTGCTTTCCAGTTACTTTGTCAAATTGAATTGTGTACAAAACATAAAGTGCATAGTAGAGGAAGCAGCTGTAAAAGCTTCAGAGCTGTGATGGAAAAAAAATAGGCTCTTGACAGTGCCTCCAGAGTCTGTAAGCCAAATGTATAAAGTACCAATAAAATCCCAGTATTAGGCTAATTGCTGAAACATTTTACAGATTTAAAAATAACAATCAAAACAAAAACCTCTCAGCTTGAGTCATGTGAAAGAGACACAAAACAAACCACTTTTCCATTTTGTATATGTACATAGTAGACCCTAACTTCTGCTTGCAGATCTTTCTCTAGCTTTTACTGCTGAATATTGTTTACCAGAAAGAGAAATACTTGTGACAGCAGTGCTCTAGGAATTGTCATACTGAAATGACTGGTTTCCACAGAATGACTTTCCGGCAAGGCTATGTTYGGTTAATGCGAAGAGTGGCAGCCCTTGTTTTGTGTTCCATCATTCATCCTTCCTCTAAGTGGGCTAGGTTCTAGTCTAGGAATCTGTTCCAACTGTGAGAACGATCCTGATGGATGAGCCTGAGCAGTTGTCGCATTTTTGCCTGCACCATCTATGCCATATAGCATGTAGCATTAGACCGTCTTTCTTYGGAAGCTGCTGCTTTACTTGACTGTTTGTTAACAGGCCTGTAGTACACGTGCAGTACAGCATCTCGTAAGTCAAAAGATGTTGTTGCACCCTATCTTAAAAAAAAAAGAAAAGGAAATATTTTCAGGTTGGCTGGAAAGCCTGTTCAGGAATACAGCAATGATCTTTTTTCTAGTTTGGACCTCATTGTACACTCACACTGGACCAAACTCAACTAATTTTTATGTTTTGGTCACCTTATGTGATTGTACATTGCCTAGCAATATTAGCCTTAAATTCTGAGTGATACTTTTAGATACAATTGCAGTGTAGGACTACTATTCTTCCTCTGGAAAATGTCTAGGAATGTTTCTTAAAAAACACATGCTACAAACACATCTGTTATGGTTAAGTAATATACCATTAATTTACAATGTATGCATGTTGACTTATTAAAACAATGCAAACTTTTGCCTAGCAGGTGCAGATTCCACCCACTTTAAGTGTATCATCAAGTGTATAGTTCAGATCTTATCCTTTGCTCCATATGCACTGAAAGAAAGTAGAAGTCTGAAAGCAGGATATCTAGAAGGCAATTTATAGCAATCACTCTAAAACAATACTAATGAACGGGCTTTCAGATGATATAAAGTGTGTTCCTTGACTTTCAGTTATTTCTGTATTCATGGTGTATAAAATTGTATAATTAAAATGTTTTATTTATGGCTATAGAAAATTGCCGTAATACTGCTATATGAACTAAATTGATGTATTTTAATTTTTTAAAAAATGAATTTTATGTCCATGTAGTGCTTGTGAAATGCAACAGACAGACAGCCCAGAAGCTGTGCACAGAGAAGCTGCGGGCTGTGAACTTTCTCAGGGGCCACCAATCTTTCGTTGGGCACTCTCACCACGAGCTAGGGCCAGGCTTCATGGTGCCATTTTGTGACAGGGACAGCTATCCATTATGGACATTATGGAATGAGGTGACAATCATGTCACAAGATCTGCCAATCGCCTCTCAGATTATCGCCACTTTTAGTCACTATTGATGAAGGTCGCATTTGAAAAAGCAACTGCAGTCTTGGAATTAAAGAGGTATTATAGCCCAATGGACAAGATCAAGGATTTGGACTTGGAAACGCAGCATACTGATCCCAGCAGTGCTCTGTAATCACTACATCACCGACGCTGAGGATTTGGGGGGAATTTAGGGGATCCACAGGCTTTATTGAGGCCGTTTACTCAGAGATCATTTTCACTGTGAACAAATGTCGAACCGAGTTGTGTTCATGAATTGTTCATGTCTGCTTCAATTCATTTCTCAGCATAATGACATTAGGAAGTCAGCTCATGCTGATGTTCAGCTTCTGTTTTTCAGTGTAAGTCTCAAGTAAAGTGTACAAACAACCTTTTGCTGGCCTCAGTTGGTTATTTAAGAAATTTTTTATCTGTATGTCATACTGCCAGTTCTGCTTCTGAAGGGGGTTGTTGAACATCTTTATCTGGGAAATTAAAGAATAAATGACAGACAATTACCAAATAATGATTAGTGAGCAAAACCAATGCATTTCTAAAAAGGAATAACCCATGGGGCTGAAGTTCATGAAACACCTGAAGTTTAAAAATATATTTATTTATAAACTAGAGACTTCCAAAATGTTTACAGCTAATTTAGGAATAAAACTCTAAACACTACTGTTGAAACTACTGTTTGAGGCCTATTCATGACTATTATGCTGCTTCTGCATCTTCATGCAAACTCTTAATTCACATGTAATAGCTAACTAATAAAAATAATATGCTTGCAGTACTAAAGAATGAAGTTGCTATGTTCATTTTCAGAATATATGTATCTCTTATTGCTTATTTTGGATGCTTTTTATTGGCATGTATATGACATTCAAAGAAATATACCGTAATCATTGATTTTAATTTGGTAAAGTTGCAGAAACTAGTTTTGGTGTCAGGTTTCTAATAACACTATGTTTCTAATAACATTTGCATTTATGAATTAATTGAAATATTAAGTTGCTGACACATTTTATATTTCAAATATKTTATAAATCAGACTTTATTAACATACTGATTAATAAAAGCAATACTTATAGATTATTTACAAATCAGTGTAAAACTTTAATTTTCATTAACTTTCCACAAGATGTAGAAAATACGTTATAATTTTATGAGATACTGCAAATTTTCTTTATATTATTAATGGYATTTTATTTTAGAGATGATTACTTACTGTTCAGTGGGTCCTTCATATAGTTTATAGGAGCTTTATTTTGTTGCTATATTTGTACCTGAATTGTACTCAGATTACTACCCTATTTAATAATTAATAACTATACAAGTAATGAAAAATATGGAAATATAGTGCCATATAAAGGTAATTGGTTAGATATGCCATCATTTCAGTCTAGTACCCACACATGTTTACACTGGCACACTCCTCCCAGGAAAAGGATATGTCCTAAAGTTTTGTTCTGTCCCCTGACAGCAAAGCCTAGACATCCCTACTTTTCATGATATGCCAGAGCTCAGGTAAAGAACATCTGCATATTTCTCATCGATTTCTGATTATTTTCTGTCTCTTCCAATGACTTTTATTTCTGAAYAGCTGGCAATCAGACAGTCATTTATAGTCCGGTCATTTATAGTACGTGTGTCACTGTGATACAGGAAACCATGAAGATGGTGTCCAGAATGTAAACTGCTGGGGTRTTGTTTTTCTTATTTTGCGAGAAAGTTAAAAGCATCCCCAAGTCCTTTTGGGTGAGACAAAATATTTTTCTGTTATGATAGTCCTGCTGATTTCAATGGGCAGCTTCATTGCAGATGATTGGCAAAATCTGATGCTTAATAAGATTAAAGTCCAAAGACTAATTAGGCTCAATTGAAAATACTTTCATGCCTGATCATCACCAGTTGAGGCATGTCTGGCTTTCCAGAGAGACTAGATTTACTTATCCCAAGTGACATTTGACAGACACAAAAATGCAGTTTTGTCCACCTAAAAAGGCAGAAGTTTTATTGATTATTTGGGCAACCAAGATGCACGTCACTATCCCCCAAAATTAACTATAATGTTTCTAACTGCTATGGCTGAAAGAAAGATGAGAATAATAAATATTAAAAAAAAMCATGATAGATGAGTTTTACAATGTAGTTTTTGGAATTATAATTAACTACTGAGTCAAAAAGCTCAATTTTATTAGCTAGCATCTGATTATAGACACTTTAAAAGTACATGAGCAACTCAATTCATCCTTCAGTTTTTAACTTGTCCTTACTGAAGTCAAAAAAGGCATTGCTTGAATAAATATCTGGGGTGAAAGCAGAGGATGAGTTTATATAGAGAAATATAGAGAACAGCCTCTTGGACAGGCTCAGTACAGCATCCTGACTTACCAAGCATACCTCAGTGAGAAAACACAATACTTATCCCATATTTATGTGCAGACATTCATAGAATCATAGAATAGTCTGGGTTAGAAGGGACCTTTAAAGGTCGTCTAGTCCAACCCCCCTGCTGTGGGCAGGGACATCTTCAACCAGATCAGGTTGCTCAGAGCCCCATCCAACCTGACCTTGAATGTTTCCAGGGATGGGGCATCTACCACCTCTCTGGGCAACCTGTTCCAGTGTTTCACCACCCTCGTTGTAAAAAATTTCTTCCTTATATCTAGTCTAAACCTACCCTCTTTTAGTTTAAAACCATTACCCCTTGTCCTGTCGCAACAGGCCCTGCTAAAAAGTTTGTCGCCGTCTTTCTTATAAGCTCCCTTTAAGTACTGACAGGCYGCAATAAGGTCTCCCCGAAGCCTTCTCTTCTCCAGGCTGAATAACCCCAGCTCTCAGCCTTTCCTCATAGGAGATGTGTTCCGTCCTCCTGATCATTTTCGTGGCCCTYCTCTGGACCTGCTCCAACAGGCCCATGCCTTTCTTGTGCTGAGGGTTCCAGAGCTGGACGCAGTGCTGCAAGTGGGGTCTCACCAGAGCAGAGTAGAGGGGCAGAATCACCTCCCTCGACCTGCTGGCCACGCTGCTTTTGATGCAGCCCAGGGTACGGTTGGCCTTCTGGGCTGCAAGGGCACATTGCTGGCTCATGTCCAGCTTTTCATCCACCAGTACCCCCAAGTCCTTCTCGGCAGGGCTGCTCTCAATCCCTTCATCCCCCAGCCTGTATTGATACTGGGGGTTGCCCAGTATTCACCCATATCCATTCAGGTTATTACCCATGTGTATCTTAGTATGAGGAAGAGGAATGAAGGAATGTTTTTAAGAAAGAAGTGAGCCAGACCTGGCTGGGGTCCAAGGAAATCTTGACCCTGTTAGTCCTTCATTTCAAGGCATTTTCCTCCTGAGAGGGGTGGAGGCTATACTTGCTTAGTTCATCTCAAAGTTGTAATTGTCACCTGCTTGAGTGAGGACAGATACTGCATTCTGCAAAGCAAATACTAAACCAGATGTAAGCCTGACAGAACCAGGGACACTGCACTGACACAGAACATCTCTGCCCCTAAGACTAATGCTGTTGGTCCTTCTGGTCCTGATGTGAAATGCTTTTTTTTTTGGACATAATTGCACTTCACTGAGTGAAATGGAGCAAGGCTGAGTGGAGTGTAGGACCCACCTGAAACTATGAGCTGCTGCCCCTATGGATGCAGGAAAGCTCTGACAAGGCAGCAGCTCCCAGCTTTTGATTAATTTTGGGACTCTGAGGAAGATGCTGCCTTGTGCTATGGCTAATTACTGGTAATCATCTGATAAATGGTTATTTGTATCCATGCAAAGTAGAAAAAGCTGAGTACTACTATCAAAGTGGACAGTGCATCCAAAATGGGGCATATTTCCTTTAAGAAAAAAAACAAACCAACCTACTATTCAGAGGAAAAAGGAGCTGTGTAGCAATACCAAATCAGCACCTTACCTCAAGCTTGTGGCTGCTTAATATATTTGCTCCTTGGTATTGCTTTTGACCTGTTCAGTTTCCCCAGTCCAACCTATTGGGAATGGTTCAATGAAATCTTTTTCACAGGTGGCCTCTATGAATTACCCTGAAGGCAGCATCTCATCTGGAATAAAGTTGAGACTGAGATGTAGTTTTTAATGAATTTACAACTGGTTAGATTAAGAGCCCTGAAGTTAGAGTATGCTGTTTATCCTCAGAGGAGGTAAAGTAGGGACAGCATTTATGTCTTTTCTGTAAAATTTAGTTGAGCAGCAATAAAGCAGGTTTTGTTAAGTAGCTAATAAATATTTCTGAAGGCCACTTTTGGGGGCTTAGTGTAAAATATAGTGTTAAAATAAAAGACTATCGCTAAGGAAGAAAAGAAAATAAAATTCCATGCTGAAATTCTGCCCAGTGAAATCCTTTGAGTAGTGGTGTGCACTTGCTCATGGATAAAGAAAGAGACAAATTCATATATGCTTGCAGACTCCTTTGACGAAAGATATAAAGATCACAGATGCTTATCTAAACCACTTGCAACGAGCCTTGGGGACAAAATCTAGGAACTTCAGATCCCAAACTATTTTTTTCCATTATGCCACCCAAGTATGATTTGCCTTCACCTGTACTGAATAAAATCAGTTTATAACCTCTTACAAGCTAGCTGTTGGGTAAAGACCTGATCATAAGTACCAGTTTGGATCTTACTCTATCCAGCAGAGGGCACTGATATGCACATACAGCATTAAATGTATATTAAAGGTTTTTTTGACAAATGCTTCTTCAAAAACATTGATTAGAAGTCTAATGGCATTATTACTGTTAATATAATAAGGCATGTTTGGTATTATAAAAGTTATTATTTCTAGGCTTTTGTGTCACTCGGTTTATTACTTTCTCTTGATGTCTAATGATTTAAGTGAATATATTTAAAAAATTTGTATTAGTGCAGTGGTGTTATTTTGTCTCTTTTGCCACCTAAAATGCATACGCTGTTTTTTCACCAGCTCAATTTTGAAGGAGAATAATTTTTACTCTTCTGATTCTCTCCCCCATCTGTCATGGTTTAACCCCAGCCGCCAACCAAGCCCCACACAGCCACTCGCTCACTCCCCTCTGGTGGGATGGGGAAGAGAATCGGAAGATTAAAAGTGAGAAAACTCGTGGGTTGAGTTAAAGACAGTTTAATAAGTAAAGCAAAAGCTGCGCACGCAAGCAAAGCAAAACAAGGAATTCATTCACTGCTTCCCATGGGCAGGCAGGTGTTGAGCCATCTCCAGGAAAGCAGGGCTCCATCACGCGTAACGGTTACTTGGGAAAACACCATCACTCCAAACGTCCTACCTTCCTTCTTCTTCCTCCAGCTTTATATTCCGAGCATGATGTCATATGGTATGGGATACCCCTTTGGTCAGTTGGGGTCAGCTGTCCCGGCTGTGTCCCCTGCCAGCTCCTTGTGCCCCCCCAGCCTCCTCGCTGGTGGGGTGGGGTGAGAAGCAGAAAAGGCTTTGACTCTGTGTAAGCACTGCTCAGCAGGAACTAAAACATCCCTGCCTTATCAACACTGTTTCCAGCACAAATCCAAAACATAGCCCCATACCAGCTACTATAAAGAAAATTAACTCTATCCCAACCAAAACCAGCACAACCATCCCAGGGGGGGGGGGGGGGCGAGCGAGCAGCTGTGTGATGTTTAGTTGCTGGCTGGGGTTAAACCACAACATGTTTCCAGATAAACATATACTACACTAGTAGGAACTTTCTGCAGTTCCCATGCTGTGGAAATCCATGGCAGAGAAGTTAAAATAATAAACAGCTGAGCATGATCACTGTGACAAATTGAGTTTATTTCTGACTTTATCAAAGCACCTGAATAAAAATGAATAAAAACCTGAATCAAAGCACGGTCACAACAACCCCAGGCAACGCTACAGGCTTGGGGAAGAGTGGCTGGAAAGCTGCCYGGCGGAAAAGGACCTGGGGGTGCTGGTCGACAGCCRGCTGAACATGAGCCGGCAGTGTGCCCAGGTGGCCAAGAAGGCCAACGGCATCCTGGCCTGTRTCAGGAATAGTGTGGCCAGCAGGAGTAGGGAGGTGATCGTGCCCCTGTACTCGGCACTGGTGAGGCCGCACCTTGAATACTGTGTTCAGTTTTGGGCCCCTCACTACAAGAAGGACRTTGAGGTGCTGGAGCATGTCCAGAGAAGGGCGACAAGGCTGGTGAAGGGTCTAGAGAACAGGTCTTATGAGGAGCGGCTGAGGGAGCTGGGGTTGTTTAGCCTAGAGAAGAGGAGGCTGAGGGGAGACCTTATCGCTCTCTACAGCTACCTGAAAGGAGGCTGTAGMGAGRYGGGTGCTGGTCTCTTCTCCCAAGTAACAAGTGACAGGAYGAGAGGAAATGGCCTCAAGTTGCGCCAGGGGAGGTTTAGATTAGATATTAGGAAAAATTTTTTCACTGAAAGGGTAGTCAGGCATTGGAACAGGCTGCCCAGGAAAGTGGTGGAGTCACCATCCCTGGAGGTGTTCAAAAAACGTGTGGATGAGGTGCTTCGGGACATGGTTTAGTGGGCATGGGTACTGGGTTGATGGTTGGACTCGATGATCTTAGAGGTCTTTTCCAACCTTAATGATTCTATGATTCTAATACATTGAGAGCATCACTTTCTCCACCCAAATATACTGAATATACAAATTACCAGGGATAAAATGGAATTAAACAAGACCTACAAATCTCACGAAACACCTCACACCTAGTTCAAAAGATAACATAAAGATGCAAGGCTAAGAGTAACTGGCCTTTAATAACCTTCCTGCTTTGAGGAGTTGAATGCAGTTTCTGAGTTAACTAATTACACTATAATTAGCAACAGGTATGCAAACTCACACATAGAGAAACTGGAACACAAGTTTCATTAATCAAGTCATTAACTCATTTTTCATGAAAAGAAGGAAAAGAAAATACCTAGTAATATGAATAGAAATAAAGATAGAGTCAAGACTTCAACTCAGTAATAAAAGGCTGCAAGTCACTGGCCTCAGTTTTGTTTTCATCAAAGTCAATGGCAGCATGCGATGAAGGTAGGAGTGGGCAGTAAGAAAGTAGGAATTTTCTCTGCTGAGGCTGAATTGAAGTTAGCTCGATCAGTATTTGAATGAATGGGGAATTATAGTTTTCACAGGCACTTCGTGTTTGCTGATCATTAAATGCCCTCACAAGGAATTACATGGGCAGAATATAGCAAGAGCTGTAATGATCAGCGCTTTCTCTCATTGCTATTAATGTCATTACCTGCCTTGCTAAACAACTGTTCCTAAAAGCTGTGTTGGCTATTATAGCAAATGGTCTCAAGCAACCACAGAATGGCCGGCTAGGCTAATAGATATTTAGTTTTGCTGTTCTCTGCAATTCTAGAAACACTAGGTACAGAGCACAGCTGTTCTCAGAACAGAAACCTCCTTTCCACATGGTCCTCCAGCCCTGCTTTTGTTGCCTTTCATATTTTCTTCATATTTCAGATTGAAACATTGTCCACAGAAACCTGAATCATTCTAGCCTGACCGTTAGCTAAGCTCCTAAAAATCTTCTTGGTAGCTCATTACATTCTCTGCTCTTGATTAATGTAAGTTAAAAACAATTGACTTGACAACTGGGTTGATATGCATCAAGTTTCTGTATGCAGAGAAAGCTTTTGACGCAGTGGTGTGGAAAACATTTGCTGATCTAAAAAGGTTCTTATCTTTTCTGTTCTATGTTCTTTGCTGGGAGAACAATGGCTGTTTGATATTTATCCCATCCTGAGTAATAATTTTAAGTATTCAAGGTCATTGTCCTGGGTTATAGGTAATTCAAGATTACTTACGATTTTGTATTATTATAAAAGATGAATTTATACTGGGTTTGTTTCAGAATAGAAACAATTATCCAGAGCTTTTCTCCTTAGGAATATTTGGAGAAGATGTTCATCATTTGGACTTAAAGCTATGTAGCTCCTTTTCCTGATAGCAGAAAGCATTAGAAAAAGTAGGGTTAGAGATCCTTAATGATGAAACTGCCTGTTATTTATACTCTCTGTACATAAGCTGGCTTTGGTTATTCATTATAGTGGGAGAAAATGGTATGGGAGGAATGGCACTGTGTTATTAATGCTGTATGCTGTTATCAATCATGTTTTTTTTAATTAATCTGTAATATGTGTTCCTGTGTGCTCACATTTAGAATATCAAAGTTCAACACTCACTTAGTACCGAACGCTGAAGTTCACTCTCAGTGAATCACTATCGCTTCAGATACTCTGAAATTACCTGTAATCACATTTTTTTCCGATCAAGGGTCTGGTTTTTCCACTGCTTAGGTTTGTGAAGACTGAACACAATAAAACAAGATTCTYAACTCCTACCCCTATAGTTACAGATCTCATCCCCACTCTGAAGGATGTATGAATTTCACCATTGCTGTTACCTTCTATTTTTAAAAGAATTAAATTTAAATCTTCTCCTACACTAAAATAATAGCTCTTAGGATTCAGTATTGCAATTCGTTATCTATTTTCTTATATACTGTTAAACAACAAGCTATATAGGAAAGGACTCAGAGGTGATGATCAGACACAAAAGAGGCAGTTTCTTCCCTGAACAACCTGTAATCCAAATAGTGTATCCTTTCTGCAGCAACCTAATTGTGCTGTCTGGTACTTAAAAAAAGTAAAACGTCTTAACCCCACTTTACCGTCTTTAAGTGCCGCCCATTGTCCTTAAGTGACAAGCCATTAGAAAGGCTGGGGGACCTTTTTATGGTCAATTCAAGGGATAAGATGCCTTCATATCTAGAAATGTATCAGGCAGAAAAAAGGGGTTTATATGCATGAGTGGAATATTATGACATTGACTGCAAGCATGAATGGCTGATAAGATACCTATGGGAATTCAGGTGGGAACATGTTAGCCTGTATCAACTTTGTAGAATATGGTTTTCAACAACTGATAGACTTTGAGGTAAACTGAGTTAAACATATTGGCTTGAAGAGATATGTATAGAATTTTAGGGAAGGTAAATGCAAGTCTTCATCGCACTTTGAGCCTACTGTGTAACAGGCTACCATTTTAATCTCATAGAACCAATGCTAATATTAACATATTCAGCTCTAGGATCATCAAAGGCCTCTTGGATGTGGTTGAGCTATAGGAACTTTACTGAACTGAACAATTAAAATATGCTTTTGGTGTTACCAAAGAGCATTTTTGAACACTGTCAGTATTCAGTATTTTCTGTATGTACAGGCATTTGTGACTCTGGCATTAGCTGACCCTGTGACCCTTCAAGAAGATTATTAATTTGCCCAAGCTGTCTGAAGGCACCTTTCATCTTTCTCTAAGAGTGTTAAGTGAGTCAGATAGCTCTATGGCAGGAAACGCGATGAGAAACCTGGAAGAAAATATATAGATTGACACAGAAGATAAAACATAAAGTATAAAAATAGCAATAAGAGATCTGCAGCTGATCAGATTTATGAAATAAAATTTAAAATTATACATAAAATTGCTCTATACTGTCTCAATTTGTAGACTTAACATTCTCTGTACATTATAAATATGAACAAGTGTTCTTGTTCATTCATTAGCAACAACAAAATTTAAAAAAAACAAGTAGATTTTCGGTATGTCTAAACTGAGCAGTTTAGCAGCTGGTACAGGCTTGTTATTGTTAAGAGAGATAGCCGTATATAACAGATCTGATTTGTGCAGCACAATGAAGTTTTGAACTCAGTTTATTGTTTGCTCCCAAATGAATTCTCCTCTGTTAGACAATATATCATAGTGCCTGCAATTTGCTGACACTCCTGCTCAAGACAAATTTTCAGTTAGGGAAAAAGCAGAGCACTGTCTTTCTGTGAGATGTGGCGACCCTTGCTACAAACTTTTGCAGGCATGGCAGATCATATAAAAATTTTATGCTTTATAAATTTTATGGGAGATGTCCATCATTCATCCTGGATTGTAAAACTCATATGTTATGGAAGCCTTAATGGTGTTTTGGAATAGAACCCATGGATAAAAGCTATGCCAAGAGGTTGAGAAAAGTCAAGGGATTTGTTTTTCACCAGATCCTAAAGATGCTAAATATCTTGCACATCTACTGAGGAATACRCATTTTTTTGAGCTGTCTTTAAGTTCTCAGAAAGACAGACTGTGGGCATTCAGTCTTTTTTGACCTTAACATCCCTTTTTACAGTCATTATGCCCAGATCCTGAGTCTGCATATCTGAGAGTATCCTGAGTAATCAAACTAGAGCTGAAGTTGTCTCTGAAAGCCTGTATGAGACAATCCCTTTTCTCCACCTACCCCTTGCCAAACCATGATGTTTTCTTAAGGTAATAATCACATAGAATCATTGAATTGTTTGGGTTGGAAAGGACCTTTAAAGATATAGTCCAACCTCCCTGCCATAGGCAGGGACATCTTCCACTGGATCAGGTTGCTCAAAGCTCCATCCAGCCTGACCCTGAACACTTCCAGTGATGAGACATGTACAACTTCTCTGTGCAGTCTGTTCCATGTCTCACCATCCTCATCGTAAAAAATTTCTTCCTTATATCCAATCTAAATCTATCCTACATATGAAACACTACGTATTTCATAAAGGTGCTTGGAGATCTCACTGCTGTTCAGTATTAGTGGTAATAATATGGCAACTTTTGTATATAAGCACTTTTCATCCACTGGTCTAAGGAGGGGTAGGGAGTTCTATTTTCCTCCTTTTTTTACTAACGGGGAAAAAAGCCTCCTGGCTTCTGTGGTTTAAGACACTAAAACTTGCAGATATGTTCCTTTACTACATGTATAAAACTAATGTTTTGTGCTGCTGTTTTAACCATCTAAATTTTAGCCTGGCATTATATGACTTAGTGATTAAATTTTTATGATAGTACATAAAGCAGTTCGAATCAGTTTTGTACATTGCTGTGCCCTTTCCCAACTGTCACTAGTTAAATACTATGCCAATATGTATATATATTAATTAATGTTTCCTTTATTTAAATTTTCTGTTTTACTTTATCTCTCTGAACACACAATGACCAAAAGCTTCCTTCAGTGGCGTGTACTGAGGCCGGATGAGTGAACAAACCCCTCTGAGAAGTGATATGCCTCTAAAAATACATCATCTTCATTTAACAAAATTTATTGTACTGTACATTTGCCCACAGCACTTTCAATATGGTTATGCTTGATGAGTGTGCATTCATTATCTTATCATAAGTGTAGGTTCATGGATTTGAAGCAGTCAGAGCTGGTTTGTGAATTCATTGAAGCAATATATTCACAGAGGGGAAATGCCGCATAATAAAAAGAAACTGGTTGCGGCAATTATGACATTCTGGGAAGAAGACTTCTTGGTACAAAAGTGCCCTCATAGTAGCAAAAGGAAGGAAAACGGGCTGCCCTAGGCTTTGGTCAACTTTAAGGAAGAGCTACTCCACAAACCAGATATATTGGAAAAGCACAGTATAAACAAAGTCTATGACATTGTAAATCTGAGCATGTTTTGTTTCAGTTTTAGTGGCACAAATGCATTTAGGATAGAATCTATTGTTTTGTACAAGTGCAGTAAATAGGACATAGCAATTAATGATGCTAGGCAATGCAGAAGAGGGAATGGATGACTCCTCCGTGCCAACTGACTCCCGACAAATCTGGGASCATTAGCATGATTAGCTATATTAGCTTTTTTTTTTAGTATAAAGTACTGAAATGTTCCACATTTGGTACGCAGTGTATACAGAATTTTTGTTTGGCTTAGTTTCTGATGTAACAGCTGCCTATAGCAGAAATCATGGGGACCAGCAAAGCATTACAAGATCTGAGAAGCAGGCTGGCACCATAGTTTAAAAATGCGATCCTGAGTCATTTAAGCAGTATGCATACTTGTTACATCTTGAGTGATATGGACTCCAGCCCCTGCCTGCATGTTACCAGCAGGTCAGTGTAATCGGGCAGGGGCCCAGGTTTGGTCCTTTTACCCTTCGTCCTAATCTGCCACCTCGTGGGACTCACCTGTATCTGCAATGGCACTTGGATGCCTTCTGGTGTGACGACTCTTCAGACATGCCCTATTTTTAGACTGCACGTTTAACAGACCCGCTGCTGCCCAGGTCCCATGTGCCTTCCACATTGCCTCCCCTTCTCCATCCCTCTGGGTTTTCCATTAAAGTGTCGTTATCTGCCCTGTCGTCAATGTCTACGCCAAAAAAAAGCCCACTATGCACACTTTGTAACATGGCCAAATTCTGAGACTTACTGTACCTCTTAATATAGAACAATGTATTAATTAATACTCCTCCTCTTCCATGCAGTAAATTACAAGTTAAGGTTCATATGCCTGTTACTCATTTACACTTGATTTCCATGAACATTCAAAACTTTGAGCCATCTTCACATGGAGACTTGTAAAAGGTGAACTTTCAGTATGAAAACTTGAATTTTATCAACTACCAAAAGAAAAAAAAATCACTATATACATCATCTTAGTTATTGAATTAAGTATCCAATCAGGATGCAGGAATAAAATAATTTGATTTGCATAGTTGCATGTCAGCTCTCTAATTGACTAGCAAAAAAACCCCTAGAAACTGCTGTTATTCACAGATCACTRTATGATAATGAACTTCTTGTGAGCCAAGAGTCATTCACTGAAGAAATTAAAAAGTAAATCTGAACAGCAAATGCATTTGAAAAGTCCTGGAATTCTTAATGTTCATCACTTAGCTGTCAGAAACAGCTGCACAAAGAAACCCATATGTGTTTTGAGACTGCTTCTTACAGAGAGCTATATAGTCCAAAATATACAAACTTCTCATAGTTTTTCCTACCCAAACACATTAAATTCACAGTTTTCTTCCAAAGGCTCTGGATATTGTAGTAAGATAAGAGCACTGTGTCCTGTACATGTTCATGATTAATGCCCTTGCCCAAACATAAACGTCACTGTAAATAAAAACAAATGTAACTAATACACGATCATCAAATGGACAAGGAACCGGTTCTTCTTTTTTTAAAAAAATATCCTATTTTCCAGCTTCCGAAGGTGACATTCCTGACCTGTCTGAATTATACTACCAGTACTCATATCAATGTTTCTGCATTTCTGCTGACAGTGCCTGCTCTCTTTTCCCAGCTTTTCTCCCAACCCATGGAAGAGCTGGTTGAGGACTAAGATAACTGTAGCTTACAAGACATTGTCTTGCTGGGGATAAAGAAATTGCTGTAGCAAGCTGGACTGAATAGGAATTGGCTGTTCTGTTGAGATTTTTATTTATGTGTCTGAGCTAGTTATTATCATCTTTAATTTTRTATTGCAAAGTGCTGGATTTTACACAGGCAAATCTAGGGTGTCTGAGTGCTATTTTTGGTCTATATAAATCTCTTGTACATTCATTTTCCTATATATCATTCACATAAGATGGCATGTTAGCAGTCCATGATTTAACTATGTGGCATTACATTGCTTTTACATGAGGGTAATTTTTCTTCTATTCTGCTTTAGTTTCTGTAAGSACAGACATAATGATTTTTTTTTTAGTAAAGGATTCTTTTTGCCTGCACACCTCAAATAGGTGGTCTAACAGACTCACAAACATCACCTTGGCTTTCTCCAAATTCTAAATGCTAACTGCATTTTTCTATTTCTTCCATACATAGGCTAAACACCTCCCTTAGGCTGCTATGAAGCTACAAAGGTACCTATAAGATGGATTGTCAAAGGTGAGCAAACAGCTCCATAACAGTTTTCACTTTGATTTTGCCAGTATTTCAAGAAAATGCAGCAGTCCACACATTTTACTTGCCATGTTAAAATGTGATTCCATTGCTTAGTCATTTTCTGTACAGACCTGGCATGTGACAAGTGCCCCAGACTCACGACATAAGATGCATCAAACTGTGTGCAGTCAGTAGGTCTAGATCAGTACCCTCTTTTATGCAGAGTAAAATACAGCTTTGAAAGATTACTCTATAAATCTATCTTCCTTTTTTTAAACGCAGCTTCGCAGTTAAAATTATTCCATCCTGGTTGCATAGTTAGAAACCAGCTTCAGAAGAAAATCCAAAAGTACACCTCAAACTAACTGCTGACAACTATCATGATGATCTAAACAACTGTTAGATTAGATCTCTTACAGTTCTAATGTTCTACAGCTAATTTCTCAGTTAACCCTATGCAGCAAAAATTATTCTAATAAGTGTTGGTTTCCTGATTTAGAAATAGAAGAAGCAAGATACCTACAGCTTTAATGATTTTCCCATTGCCACGAATGGATCCAAGTGAGAATGTCAGGATTAGAAAATCTAGTTACTAACTTTCATTCTAAAATTTAATCCAACAAAGCAAACAAGTGAATATTTGGTAAAGGACATGTACTGTGATATGTAGTCATATCATACAGCAGTCTCATGAGAAGAGTGCTGAATCTCCATAAAAAAAGGTATGCAGAAGCATTAGCTATAGTTAGAAGTAAAACCTTATGATTAATTGTGATTAACACACATAAATATTATATGAACAAATGTTATAAATAATTGAGAATAAATAATAATAAATAGACAATGTTTTATTGAAATTTACTTCTTCATGGATCATTTGTGTATTTAATTCCTGACATGAAAATCACTCTTGAAAAGATTATGATGGTATGTCTAAAGCTCATCAGATAAGTAGTTGTGTTCCTAAAAAAAGACTGCAATAAAACAAAAAGCTTTTTAAAAACTTTGAGCAAATTATAGTTTTAAAACCAAGATATTTTAAAAGCTACCTTGCTTTTGACCGTTTAATGTGATTACTTGGAGTTATATCTCCAGCTTGAACTGCTGACAAATAAGAGTAAGCATGACATGATGGATAGGATCTGCCACATTAATAAGTAAAAACCTGGAAAAAATTAACTTGACATTTGAAGAAGGGGAGAAAATGTCAAGAAATAATTATTTTTATTCAATATTGCTTGTGAGAAGCTTATTATCCCTAATCAGGTCTGGGAATGTTGTCTACACTTTATATTATCTATTAGAGTTTCCATTCATAAAATGAGATATAATCAATAATAACCAGTTACATGTAAAATGATTCTCCCTCTGCTACACTTTTGTCCCCTGTCCCCCAGCTGAGCTATTTCTCAGAGGCGTTCCTTGGTCTGAACCATTTTATTGCAAGTCACCCTCAGTCCTTTATTTTTATATATGTGTCTGGGAAAACTGGGAAAGGGGATTACTAAGATGCCTGCACTAACTGGACTGGAAAACTTATTTATTCCATTTCTTCTTGGCAAAACACTACCTTAAGAGACTACAAACTCCTTAAACACTGCTCATTCACTACGTATTTGATACAAAATGGGTATTTTGGACCAAAGCCCAAGGCCAGTTACAGCTGCCTCTGCAAAATGAAGTACTCTTAAATCCTGTTCACTTAAACGGTGAAGCATTCTTTATGCTGAGGGATCCTGTGTGCCTAAGCACTACTTAGCCTCTCCTGCATCAGGCTTCATCCATCACCCCCACGTCTCCCTGGTGCAAGGGGTGACTGCAGGGACCCTGCGCAACCTCTGCCACCACCAGCTGGTCTGAAGGGCTTTTCCTTTTGTTATTGAGCCTGACGTTTTGCTAAAGAGTGAGTGATTTTAGCCAGGATCCACACAGATGACTTCCTAAATTTCAAGGCCTTATTCTACTGTCTGAAGTTGCTTGTACTGATATAAACTCTAGGTAAATCCCGTGCTGCGAATACACACCAGYGCTTTATATCCTGACATTATATCACAGGCGGAGCAAGACATTTTTTCAAATTAATGATGTAATGTCTTTATCCAGAGYCTGACATAACTTTTAAAAGCATGTTTTAGAAAATGTAGGTTGAGCAGCGTAAGAGCTTTCTCTTAAGCGTTAGGGAGAGATCATGCACCTGGGGAGCAATGTATTTTGACCTTCGGGTGCTATTTTGTTCACATACTCCAACCATGGTTGTTTCAAAAGATCTTGGGATTTACTTTTGAACTGAAAACTGATTTCAGCACATTCTATGGAGAAGACACATCAGTATGACGTGGAATAACACTGTACTGTCCTACATCATGTAATATCTGATAGCCTTTCCTGTTTAGCTGGAAACAACAACAGATCAGAGCACTGTTTCCTAACTGTGATACACAAATATGCTGAGTTCTGTAATCAACATTTTTAAACCCTTTCTCTATATATTTATATTCTCTATACAAAAAAAAAAAAAAAAGAAAAAACCCCCACCAAAACCCAGAAAGCATATCACCAAACCAGATAACCAGTTATCTAACTGTACAGAGTTTGTATTCTATTATATATCTTTCATTTGAGCAGAAAGACACAATTTAGACAATGTATAGGTCTGAAAATCACCATTTTCCTATCAGTGTTTCGTGAACAGTCATGTAAACCATAAGTAGAGTGAAAACTTCACTCCAGAAACTAAATAAAAGAACAACATTTAAATCAGTAAAATGTTATGACTAATTGTATTTATTTGTAAATAAAGAAATAAAAAGAAGATAGTCTTCCTAGAGTGTTTTGAAATGAGACTACAGGATACCACTATTTTCTTATATTCCTATGGTGATACTGTGACATTGGTGCACAGAATCACACAAAAAAG
Organism: Oceanodroma leucorhoa; assembly: GCA_030449065.1. Lineage (NCBI taxonomy): Eukaryota > Metazoa > Chordata > Aves > Procellariiformes > Oceanodroma > Oceanodroma leucorhoa. The sequence goes on from JASVER010000043.1 coordinate 6,022,200, forward strand.
AAGCATTTATCATTCTCTACAATGAATTATCATGGTCTGCTACATTCTAGAGGAATATTTCATGATGAAATATTATCGTCCTTATTAAAAATATATGAGCATATGCAGYCTGAGTTTTCTTTGCTCTGGATGAAACTCTGCATTAAAATTGAACCTCTGCAGGATCAATATGCCTTTTCACCTGCTTGTATAYGCTGTTTACATGAAAAACTGTTCACACTTTCTTATGGGTGGACTTGAGTTGTCAGTGGTTAATACTGTGCCCCTTTTGGATTTTCTGTTACAATGGGACAAGGAGTGAAATTCTGGCTCTATTTGAGCCAATAAGAGTTTTACCTGTGACCAGTGGACAAGCACTTTGTGGTGTGATTTTTGGTGTTAAGGGATGGCAAATTCTTGCYTCCGTTTAAAAAAATCCAACTCTTGGCTTTAGCAGTGGGAAGGGGAATGAAGTCTTCTGCAAATGACTGACTCGTTCCCTAAGGAAGAAGGAGAGGTATTCTTAATGTTTATCTTCCAGCTTCACAGGCAAGGACCTCTTGACACTGTTGTGCCTGCTAGACCCTGAGAGAAGACATCTGAAATGATAGACTTGTCCTGGTGGGGCACAAAAGGGGCGAGTTGTTATGAAGAGGGGTTGGTTAAGAATGACTCGTGCTGCACAGCTTCTTTCCTTTCTTGCGGCAGGACCAGTCTGGGGAATTCCTGCAATATTTGATATCTTATAATATCCTTGCTTTAGGAAGAGAGAAGGAGAAAAACCATCAGTTTGCTTTATTGCACTGTCAGCRTTTGATTCTTGGCCTACTGTGTTCCCATTGATGTCTTAATGGGGCCTAGGAAATAATACTCTGGCCTAGAAAATAATAATTCTACTATAAAGACCTGCTTATTCTCTTCTGTTCTCTTTTAAATATTTGTAAGGCAACAATCCAGAGAATTCAACACTGCATCAAGAAAATCAGAGTTTAATATCAGGAAGGAAAATAAAAATGCTYTTGCCAGGGGAAATTGAAATACTACATACAGCTATTTGGAAACCCATTTACCATATTAAAATAAGTGACTGACTTACAAAAATTTGTGTATTTAACAACTTTTAGAAGCAGTACATCTTTCTAACAGGACACAATGTTAAACTAAGAGTTTTATGACTTTTTTGCACAATTTATTAATATTATGTAGATTTTATCTTGCCCTAAACACTCCAACATCTACCCAGAAATCTTTGGGCTACATTTATCTTGGAAAAGAGAGCTGAAGCACAGTGATGYTTAAATTATTTTTCTCCCTCTGCACAAACTACATGATCTGCATCTTACACATCTGGTGGTGGCTGTTTACACACTGGGTCTTTATCAGTTCAGTTTTCTTTGCTTACCATGTTTGCTAGATTTTTTSACCTCAGATTTCAAGCATAAAACTAAGACAAGAAGAACAACACTGAGAATAAAAAAATCCTGATAACGACATTTATGCTCCACTATTGATTTTCATGTAAGATGTATGTAGCTTTCATATAAGATGTATGTAGTATTTGTTATACTATTTGTAACAAGGTCAGGTCTATATCAGAAGCATCAAGCTGTGTTCTTTCTGTTTCAGATATTACTGGCATTAATAATTACTCTGTAATCAASAAGTGTGTGGCAATTCTGTTGGTGATGCATGAGACACTGGAATTGCCCTCATACTTGCTCGGCTACAATGACCACAATGGCAAATGTGATATTGTCAGGGAACCAGGCTGATACAGTTTTGAGGAACTTGCAGTAAATAAACAAATTCTCTAAAGAAATTCAATGTTCGTAGCCACTGTCTCACACATATTAACAGCCGTTTAWATATGCTGTCAGAGTTCATGTAACAGCAGTGAACCTTTCCTTTTTTGTCGCTCTTTCTGGGAATATTTTGGTTATAGTCTGTGGTCTGCTTGTTTATCATTCCTTCCATTTGCTATGCTCTCTATTAATCTATTTCTAGCTTTCTCAGTACTACTTTGGAATTATCAAGGCATGTCATAGCTGGCAAGCGTGAATGTTTCGCCTTGCTGCTGCTATGCCATTTTGGGAGGAGAGCTGTGCAATTATGACAAGTTGCTTGCTATTAACCTTTAGTTGCTGAATGTTGTTTGTTGAGATGCAAAAAGCAAGAACATAAAGGCAATTTTAATTCTCTCATCCTTACTGACTTCACACACTCTTTCTTTTCTTGCCTGGCTGTTGTGGAATAAGTTCCCATTTTCAATTAATTCGCTTACATCAGTGTGCTCTTTCAAATCTCTTCCACAAGCTCATTTATTCTCAGCAACTTGTTAACCAAACAGTCGTCTCTTCTCTCCTATTATTATTTCTGGCTCACCTGTCCTTTCATAAACCTTGTTTGTGCTCTCTCTTTCCTTTCTTACTTCTTTCATTGTGCTTATTTTTGTAACTCATTTTATTGTACTATTTAAAAGTAAGTTTAGAGTGCCTTAGCCAGGGGTGCTAAGCAAAATCAACAGCCAGAATCACTAAAATGAAGTCATATCTACAATGTAGGACTCAGATGCTGTACATGAAGTAAAAGCAAGCACATAGTTCTTCATTAACACTTACTTATGGGTCCCATCCTGGAGTTCACAGAAGTCACTCAATTCACTTCTGTTAGCTTTGGATCAGGCCAGGATGGGAAAATGAAAAGGCAAGGCAGAAGGATGAATGGAATGGAAAAAAGAAAAAATAGGTCCAATGGAATATATRGGAGATGCACATTTATCACCTTTGTTAAAACATCCATTTTAATAAGCATGCAAAAAATCACAAAGTTTTTAAAAATGCAAGGTACATATGCAATATTCTCTCTCTGATTAGGACTAAAGCCAAGAGGTGAAATAAAATTTATTAAACATGGGAATAACAATCAGAAAAGGAATTCTTCCATTTTGGGTAGCATTCCTGGCTTAACAGTCAAGTACATTAAYGTACAATGAATTGAGCATTTTACTTCTTTTTAGAAAGATGAATATATTAAAAATATCAGATGCCTATATCTTCTGTTATCCTTTGAAATATGTATTTTCAAGTTCATCAATGTATGATCACTTGCCTTTTGTTAATTCCATATTCTCTTAAAAGCAATAACTGAGCCAGAATATGCATTTCTTCTGAAGTTCTTTTGAAACAAACAAAAAAGACATTTCAAAACAGATAAAATTTAGGAACTAAATTCAGCTACACACAGTGATTTAAAATGGAATTTGAGATAATTTCTGTTGCCTTACTCAGTTTTTTCTAGACTTTTAAGTTTTAAAAAAGAACATTCAGGCCACAAAATGAAAGATATTTCTGATATCAGTCACATATTTTCATACACAAAGTACAAAAACTTTTTCAAATAAATGTTAYATTTGCCGTGATAGTGCAAGGGAATACTAAATTTTTTTAAAGAGGAAAAAACTAAAATCATACTAAAATTCAAATGAGTCAAGTAATTGTGACTTTTCATCTTTAACGTTGTGAAAATATATGTGCCATTGTAATGGGAAAAAAATAATCCATTTGTGTTCTGAGAAAAGTATTATTTTTCATTTTCATTGACATGATATTTATAAGGTGTAAGCTCAKCAAAATACATATTTGAACTGTATGACTTAGCTCCAATTAAGCCTTTCAGCTAAAGCAATATTAAGTGTGCTCCTGCAAATCTAGAACATACCGAAGTTAAAAATGTACYTACCTTTACCAATAGTGGTCTTGGAATAGTAAGTTTAATCTTTCTTGGTTGTGCATATAACTTTGTTCCATTTTGTTCATAAAAGATAAAAACCTACCATGGCTACTTATTTAGAGTATTTTTATATTTTTTGCCTAAGCAGTAGAAGCTCTTGCTTGTAACACAAGTTCAGGTTCAATATAGTTTATGACTTGCAGTAAGCGTACCCTAGAAATGCACCTTATGTGAGTGTTCAGCTGTGAGAAGTGGGCTTCTATAAAATATAACAGTAACCTGAAACAATTACTGATGATAGAAGAATGAAAAGAAGACAAAACTTTTGAAATAAGTTCAAACAAAAAGAGCTACAGATATTACTGTCAGATTGTGAGATTTTGTCTAGTAACTAAAMGGAATGTTGGCTTGGAAATCAATGAACCAGAATTGGTGTGTTGGAACCAATTTTGGTTCATTGATTTGGACTTGTACAATCCCCAAAGGGAAAAAGATATATTTTATCAAAAGCAAAAAGGGAATCACAGTAATCACAGAAGTTGACTTGGGATTTGATTATTGAACCAACCTTTTCTTTTCCACTATGAAGAACTGCATGATAGATTAAGAGATTCTTAATATTGTACTTTGAAATTAGCTCAATGGCCTCAAGTGGATCTTTATATAAAAAAGAAAATATTACTGGGATTCTGCTCTTACCCTTTTGTGGTTTTTTCTTACTTTTGTAATTCCTTTTATTCAGATCATTGATGCTACCCTTTTCACATGAGCTAGCAAGCTGAACAATGACAAAATTTCCCCTATGTCATTAAGGCAGAAAAATACTAAGATCTATTTGCACCTGAGAGAAGCCTCTTGCTCTTGCTGATGATGCCTGTGATGATATGTCTCCCTTACTGTTGCCCCTTGAGTATGCTGGATCACGGCTGCCCATTGCAGTCCTACCTTCACTAGCTGTGGCTCTAATTCAGCACCCAGAACCTGGGACACCTAAAACATTTTTGAAAATGTGGACACTTGGTTGAGAGCAYGTTGGTTAGACTGACTAGGTTCAGCCAGGCTCACGTAAGGTTGGGTTTTCCTGTTGTACACGCTGGGTTTATTCATTTTATGGAGGTTGATGGTAAGAATGGCTTGCAAATTTGAAAACCAAGTAGCTTCAGTTTACTTCCCTTCAAATTTTAAAAAAAATATATTCCATAAAAATGACACCATTAATAAAATGTTTAGAATTTGCAACCAACCTAACTGAAGTCAGACTCATTGCTAAGAGTTAGTCAAAAATTTAATCTAGCCATGAACATTTATAGTATTTTTGTGAGCCTGGTGCTGGAAGGTGTTGGGTTTTGCTTGGGGTTTTTTGTGTGTTTTAATCTTATGGACATTCTGGTGTAAATTTTTTTAACCTTTTAAGGGAAAAAAATTAGCTCTCAACCAGTATTGTATATTACTACTGCATAAGACTTTATATGTAAAAAGTATAAAGGGGCTTATGACAGCTTTTGGAAATTTCTCCATTACCTTTCATAAGAACAGACTTAAACTGATACCAAGAACATTTGAAAATCATACTCAAAATGTACATTGTGATTTAATCAATAACTAAGGAACTATCTTAACTTTTGACGTTTGAGGAACTTAATATTTCGTTCTTAATTAATGCTAATTCCACCCCCCCCATGCATACATCTATGCGTACAATAAATATGTTACAGCATGTGTTATATATATAGTGTGTATAGGTATACCTTTAGAAAGATAAAAAAWGTACATATGGTTGCTCCTATTCCTGTTTTACTGTCCTGGTTTCAGCTGGGATACAGTTAACTTTCTGGTCACTGGGGAGGGGGGTGCTGTGTTTTGGGTTTGGTATGAGAGGAGCATTGATGGCCCATTGATGTTTTAGTWGTGCTGGGTGGTGCTTGCAAAGGGGACTTTTCTGTCTTCCATGCTCTGCCAGGTGCATGGGAAGCTGGTGGGGGGACCATAGCTGGGGCGGTTGACCCAGCTGGCCAATGGGGTATTCTATACCATGTGACGTCATGCTCAGTATAAAAATTGGGGGTGGGGGTGAGGGGGCTCTAGCGGTTCAGGACATASGGGGCGTCGGTCGGCGGGTGGTGAGCAGTTGCATTGTGCATCACCTGCTTTGTATATTCTATTATTGTTGTTGTTATCATTGTTATTATCACTGTTCTACTTTGTTTTATTTCCATTCTTAAACTGTTTTTATCTCAACCCGCGGGTTTTCCTCTGTGTGCCCTCCYGATCCTCTCCCCCATCCTACCGGAGTGGGGGGGTGAGCGAGTGGCTGCGTGGTGTTTAGTTGCTGGCTGGGGTTAAACCATGACACTTACCACATAAAGTTTGCAAAGATTCATTACTGTGATAAAGAAACTAAAAGGGCACTTAATCTTGAATGGGCTTTTCAACTCTCTTCTTCTTCTTCCTTAAATTCATTGCATAGAATAACAGCAGTATAAAATCTTATGCATATTTGGAATAAATAGATTAAATGTTATTCTGTGTTCAGTCATGAGCAACCCTCTCAACCTTCTACAATCAGAGGTGAAGAAGGCAATGATGCAGAATAAGCCCAAAAATACAATAATAATAGAATAAATTTCAAACATTTCCAGAAATAAACACCCACAACAACTGTCTCTCTGTTTATTTGGTTCAGTGTAAGTAAAGTTTGCTTTCTTGAGAGCTATGAACTTATTGATAATGTGACATTAATTTGGTGGTGATTYGCATCATAATTTTCTTCTCATTTTTGTAATGGGGCTCTGGTATTCTTTATTAACATCCACAGATTTTTTCTTATGTTAAAAAAATTAAAACACAACACACAACTCAATAAAGTTTCCTTTAACTCAGTCATAAAAATTGATCTCCTGGTTTTGGCTTCATTTTTATGTTATAGTAATGGTTAAGACACATCATGAATATATTACTAATTAAAAGCGTGACCCAGGTAAAAATAAAAATAATATATAAGGGAAAATCTGCTGTTATTGACTCTTTAGTCTGTTGAAACAGGTTTTTTAATCATCCTGATCTAGGTCAGAGTAGGTTATGAACAAGGTCTGGGTTCATGCAAAGTGCACAAGCAGGAGGAGAAGGAATTTATTTTCTATTTACTCCTCTCTCACCTGAATCTTTGTGCTCTGGTTTAGACTACAGCAGCTGTGAAGAATGTTCAGAGACCATTTAGCAGGTGAAGTATCTGGAGCCTTTCAGGAAGACTAATCAATAGTTGGGACAGGACTATGACATTTGACCACATTATTTCACCATTATTATGTCTATCCATAGATTAAGGGACAGAGCCTTCTCAGATGTACATAGGTATAACYGTGTTACTTTGTAATGGCATAGCCATAACTTCATATCTTAACAGGTTCTAATCCTCAGTGCCACCTGCAACAAAAATAGACTTAGACTGYGTGTATGCCACAGGCTACACAAAATCTCCTTTAGTTATGAAAAGGCAGGAAAGAAAAGGAAAAGTACTAGTCTGTATGTACTGTACATATAAAGTAATCAAAATCCTAACTAAGACTTTTAGTCTGCATGGTCATATCTGAGGAGAAGGATAGCATCTATTCTAAACAGTCTTGTCACCAAAAAAAMCAATTCATGTATCTGGGGATATAATATAACTCATATGTAGTTCTGAGATGGCACGCAATAAATTTTTTCCCATTCCTACATTGTCTGCTGCTTGAGATGTCTCATATAGCACATACTGTACATACTGTAATCATGTCAATAAAAATAAATAGGTGGTACAGAACTCATATATCTATATCTCTGGGCCAGTCAAATGTGTTTGATGTTAAGGCAATGCTGAGTGGATGTTTCAAACTTTAGAAAGTTCATTCTCCTGAACTGGAACTCTGCAAGTACTCTGAATATCTTGATGCTGTTTTGAAATTTAAAACTTATCTGCTATGTGATGTTGCACAACTCTTGCTGTCTTCAGGTTCTTTTTGAGTATTCTATCTATTTTGGTTGTAGTCTTAATGCACAGATATTCCCCTCATGTGCACGCACTTTATCAAAAAATTATTTTAAAGACCCTTGCAGTCCTGGTCAGAGCMTCAAAACAATACCAGAGAGAAATATTAAATAATAATATACTTGGTATTAGCTTCTAGAGGCAGCCTATATCTTTAATCTGTCAAGTAGTACTTTCCTTTGTAGTGCCAACAGCAGTGTAATCACAGAAGAGCCATCTCCACATATCTCAGTTTCAGTTTTTATTAACAGGATGAAAAACACTTCCAGCTGATAAGACTGCAGTTCATGGTAGTAAGYTCTTTCAAATAGTTACACTGGAGTCGATAGGCATCAATTAAGTGTTCTTGGTTGTAAGAATTTTTGACTGTAGAGCTGGCACATCTAGCAACCTGTGCATGTCCATAAATACATTCAGTAGATAARGATTAGAAATCTATACTTTTCCTAGTTTTTCTAATGAGAAACTTTAACCAAATGATGATGTATAACAATAGTAGGAGATGACCCAACATGAACAAGCAAAGAACTTCTTCTTTCAAGTTCATCGCAAATATAATTTCAAAATACCCAGGTTGTCTTCACAATGTTTATATAGCGTAYGACAACTAACCAGTTGCCTATGCTAGACAAACCCCATTCACTAGAGGCAGCTTTTTCTAAAACAGTGTTCAGTAATGATCATTCCCCCAAAGCCCTGTTCACCACTTCTACATATAAAGGAACTCAGCACTTTGACAGACATGTTCTTGCCTAGCTGAGTGTTATAAAGCATGGTTTCTAATGTTGTTTCTGAGTTTTCTCACACTAAAATTTAGTAACTGTGTGAAGATTCATAATCCACTGTAGTTGCTTTAAGCTGATGTGTTTGATTTATCACTGAAATGGACTGGAAGCATTCATGCCATCAGTGATGGCATCTCAGGGCTCTTGTTCTGGAATTAGATTTACCAGAAAGACATCATTAGACAGTTCATATGAGCAGATATTTTGCTGGGCACAAGTAATTCAGAGTAGGTGCTGATATACTTTTGGAGATCTGAATAGAGATACTTTAAGGAGGTACAAGCCCCACTGCTTTTTATACTTCTAATTTGCAGTTGGGATTCCTGTTCAACTGGTTTCTGAATGTGTAGCTAGCTATATTGAAATGAGTGGGAATCAGGATCTAGTTCTTTTTTACAGGGTGTTTTGAATGTAAATTTAAAAAAATGGGAGACTGTAATAAAACAAATAAAACTCTTAGGCTTATGTAGATTTGTCAAAAATAAATGGATTTTTCCCTATTCTGTTAACAAATCACATGTTCAAAGCAAACATCCTGCAGCCATTGGTTAATAGAACAGACTTGCCAGGCAACAATGAAATGTGAGCAAAAATTATTTTGTTTGCATTAATAGACTTCAAGCCTGAGTGTCTGAAGCCAAGGTCTTAAAGCTATATTGAGGCTCCCAAATGGAATTACTTYGATTGACAAGATAATGCTAAGTAACCCCAGCATTGCTGAGGTCAGTGAGGGGGGGTTCATCATCACGGGAATACAAAGAGTTATTATAATTAGAAAGGAKAACATACGAAACATTACAATCAGATAGTTTGTCCATGGGAAAAATATGGCAAAGGAGAAAGAAGTTTTTGAATATAACCCCTAAGAATGGAATTTAATTGACTTCCCGGTTTCCATGTGGATACCTGCTAGTCTGAAGACATGTTCCATTTTAAAAACAAAACAAAACACTGAAAAATACAACTGCTCTGAAGTGCAAGGTTAAAGTCACTAATACATAGGGAGTGGCATCAAACAATGTAATTGTGTTATGCACTGTATGAAGTATTAWTTAAGAGGCTGTGCAAACATAAGAAGACCTCATACCTTTCCCAGGTCCCCCCAGTCTATATTGCCACCAGTGCATGTGCCTCTGTCTCTTTCCAGCTTCCTCTATTGGCTGTTTTCAATATCTGTCTAGGGTGTCATTGCTGAGCATCAAGACGCATGATCCAGAGGATTCCCTATCCTCTCTCCACCTGGCTGAACACAGTGACTTAAGGGATAGGGAGCGATGGTGGCAAGTTCCTGCCCGGCACGGCAGGCGTGACTTCTCTGTGATTACCCCACCTTCCGAGGTCCCCTTGTATAATAGGTGTGAGGTTCTGCAAGTGAGACCAAATAATAATGAGGACGATGGTTCATCTAGCTTGGAGGTGTTGCCRAGGTTAAGTTGGCCTACACCATGTGTCAAAACTGCTTCCATAAAGAAAAAAAGTGGGTCATTGTCATAGGAAACTCCTTTCTGAAGGGAACAGAAGGCCCAATATGCAGCCCAGACCCACTTCTTAGGGAAGTCTGCTGCCTCCTTGGGGCCTGGGTAAAAGATGTGAACAGAAAACTTCCTACCCTGGTATGGCCCTCAGATTATTATCCATTATTGATTTTTCAGGTAAGCAGCGATGAAGTTGCAACTAGAAGTCTGAGGGCAATCAAGAGATACTTCAGGGCCTTGGGATGACTGGTTAAGGGATCAGGAGCACAAGTAGTGTTCTCCTCTATTGTTCCAGTTGCAGGGAATGATGAGGAAGAAACAGGAAGAGCMAGCAGATCAATACCTGGCTCYGAGTCTGGTGTCACTGGCAGAATTTTGGGTTTTTTGATCATGGGTYGGTCTACATGACACCAGGCCTGCTGGCAACAGATGGGGTACACCTGTCTCAAAGAGGGAAAAGGATCTTTGCACAGGAGTTAGCAGGGCTCATTGAAAGAGCTTTAAACCAGATCTGAAGGAGAAAAGGGATAAAACTAGGCTGGCTAGAGACAAGCCTGAGGGTTGTGTGCCAATGTTTGAGGGACGGTGTGCTAGCGAGGTCCTTCGGTCTGCTGTCTCAGTGGAGGCAGGGGATGGAGATCCATGCAGCAGCAAAGACACAAGGGTTATGGACGTGTTAGAAACCATGAAAGCGCCTGAGAATGGTCACGTAGGAATTAGGGCTTCTTCCCCCAAAAAAGGTGGCAGGATCAATAGCCCAACTGAAGTTGATCTACACCAATGCACACAGCATGGGCAACAAACAGGAGGAGCTGGAAGCCATTGTGCAGTAGGAAAACTATGATATAGTTGCCATCACGGAAATGCAGTGGGATGACTTGCACAACTGGAGTGCTGCAATGGATGGCTACAAGCTCTTCAGAAGGGATAGGCAAGGAAGGAGAGGCGGTGGGGTAGCCCTGTACTTAGAGAGGGTTTTGATTGTCTAGAGCTTAATGATGGTGAAGATACGGTTGAGTGTTTACGGGTAAAAATCAGGGAGAAGGCCAATAAGGCAGATATGGTGGGAGTCTGTTCTAGACCAACCAACCAGGATGAAGARGCAGATGAAATATTGTATAAGCAGCTGGGAGAAGTCTCACAATTGCTAGCCCTTTTTCTCGTGGGGGACTTCAACTTACCAGATGTCTGCTGGAAATACAATACAGCAGAGAGGAAACAGTCTAGGGGGTTCCTGGAGTGTGTGGAAGATAACTTCTGACACAGCTGGTGAGTAAGCCAACTAGGGAAGATGCCCCACTGGACCTGTTGGTTGTGAAAAGAGAAGGACTTGTGGSTGATGTGACAGTTGGAGGCCGTCTTGGGCAGAGCGGTCATGAAATGATAGTTTTCAATACCTGGAGAAGTAAGGAGGGGGGTCAGCAGAACCACTACCTTGGACTTCCAGAGGGCAGCCTTTGGCCTGTTTAGGAGACTGATTGTCAGAGTCCCTTGGGAGGCAGTCCTGAAGCGCAAAGGAGTCCAGGAAGGCTGGACATTCTTCAAGAAGGAAATCTTAAAGGCACAGGAGCGGGCTGTCCCATGTGCCGAAAGATGAGCCAGTGGGGAAGAAGACCGGTCTGGCTGAACAGACAGCTTTGGCTGGAACTCGGGAAAAAAAATGAGAGATTGTGACCTTTGGAAGAAGGGGCAGGCAACTCAGGAGGACTGCAAGGATGTCGTGAGGTTATGCAGGGAGAAAATTAGAAGCGCCAAAGCCCAGCTAGAACTTAATCTGCCATAAAAGGCAATAAAAATGTTTCTACAAATACATTAGCAACAAAAGGAGGGCTAAGGAGAATCTCCATCCTTTATTGGATGCAGGRGACAAAGGATGAGGAAAAGGCTGAGGTACTTAATGCTTTCTTTGCCTCAGTCTTTAATAGTAAGACCAGTTGTTCCCTGGGTACCCAGCCCCCTGAGGTGAAAAACAGGGACGGGGAGCAGAATGAAGCCCCATAATCCAAGRGGAAATGGTTAGCGACCTGCTACACCACTTAGACACACACAAGTCTATGGGGTTGGATGGGATCCACCCAAGGGTGCTGAGGGAGCTGGCAGAAGTGCTCACCAAGCCACTTTCGGTCTTTTATCAGCAGTCCTGGCTAACTGGAGAGGTCCCAGCTGACTGGAAGTTAGCAAATGTGATGCGATTCTCCAAGAAGGGTCAGAAGGAGGATGCGGGTAACTACAGGCCTGTCAGCCTGACCTCGGTGCCGGGGAAGGTTATGGAGCAGATCATCCTGAGTGCCACCACATGGCACGTGCAGGACAACCAGGCGATCAGGCCCAGTCAGCGTGGGTTTATGAAAGGCATGTCCTGCTTGACTAACCTGATCTCCTTCTGTGACAAGGTGACCTGCTTAGTGGATGAGGGAAAGGCTGTGGATGTTGTCTACCTAGACTTTAGTCAAGCCTTTGACACCATTTCCTACAGTGTTCTTCTGGAGAAACTGGCTACTCATGGCTTGGACAGGCATACTCTTTGCTGGGTAAAAAACTAGCTGGATGGCCGAGCCCAGAGAGTTGTGGTGAACAGAATTAAATCCAGTTGGTGGCTGGTCACAAGTGGTGTTCCCCAGGGCTCARTATTGGGGCCAGTTCTGTTTAATATCTTTGTCAATGATCTGGATGAGGGGATCGAGTGCTCCCTCAGTAAGTTTGCAGACGACACCAAGTTGGGTGGGAGTGTTGATCTGCCGGAGGGTAGTAAGGCTCTGCAGAGGGATCTGGACAGGCTGGATCGATGGGCCGAGGCCAACTGCATGAGGTTCAACAAGGCCAAGTGCCAGGTCCTGCACTTGGGTCACAACAACCCCAGGCAACRCTACAGGCTTGGGGAAGAGTGGCTGGAAAGCTGCCCAGCAGAAAAGGACCTGGGGGTGCTAGTTGACAGCCGGCTGAACATGAGCCGGTGGCCAAGAAGGCCAACAGCATCCTGGCCTGTGTCAGAAACAGTGTGGCCAGCAGGACTGTGGAAGTAATTGTCCCCCTGTACTCAGCACTGGTGAGGCCGCACCTCGAATACTGTGTTCAGTTTTGGGCCCCTCACTACAAGAAAGATATTGAGGTGCTGGAGCGTGTCCAGAGAAGGGCGACGAGGCTGGTGAAGGGTCTAGAGMACAATTCTTATGAGGCGCGGCTGAGGGRGCTGGGGTTGTTTAGCCTGGAGAAGAGGAGGCTGAGGGGAGACCTTATTGCTCTCTACAACTACCTGAAAGGAGGTTGCAGCGAGGTGGGTGTTGGTCTCTTCTCCCAAGTAACAAGCGATAGGACAAGAAGAAATGGCCTCAAGTTGCACCAGGGGAGGTTTAGATTAGATAGTAGGAAAAAATTCTTCACTGGAAGGGCTGTCAAGCATTGGAACAGGCTGCCCAGGGAAGTGGTTGTGTCACCATCCCTGGAGGTATTTAAAAGACATGTAGATGTGGCGCTTAGGGACATGGTTTAGTGGTGGACTTSGCAGTGCTAGGTTAAGGCTTGAACTTGATGACCTTAGAGGTCTTTTCCAACCTAAATGATTCTGAGACCAAGAGAGCAGATTAGAAGAACAAAGAGACAAAAGGYTGTTAAAGGAGGGAGGCCCTGGGGAAAAGGGTAGTAGGTAAGAATATTTGTACTGCTGATTTTAGAAACACAGAAATCTTCTCCTCTCCTACAAGGAGTGCCATTTGAAAGGATCATGTTTTCCTTTGTTACCACTGTCTGTGCTCTGTAAGGGAACACTTTATACACAAAGTGATAGGTGACAGAAATGGAGTTCCATCATGTAATTTTTATAGAGTATATCTGTATTTTAATATGTTCACACTGTTCTGCAGTAGTCTACAATGTTTGTTTATCTAGTCAGTTGCTTGATATGAATCTTTTCTTATTTTAGCCAGGCTCCTAGGTTTTTTATGAATTGGAACGGTGTGTGCTGTGTAGCTAGTCTTTCTTCTACCCTACTAAAATACATTTCATCTGAACTAATACTCATTTCCAATTTCATCTCTTCTTGTATTTACTGGGAGCTTGCCGCTTTCCTCTTAGTTTGTCTTAAATTTCTGTCTTCAGTTACAAGGGCTCTATCAAGTCTTAGTTTAGCTTGGGAGATGTTTTTCCCAGCTTATCAGCTAGAGTCAGAAGAGAAGGAAACAGCTTAAGCCTTTCAATTCACAACTGCACATTTGAACTGCACGTTTSCATCTTTACTATTATTCTTACTTCTTGCTATTATTTTAAAAAATCTTCTCCAGAAGAATATGACATATGAGGGAGGTGATCCTTCCCCTTTACTCAGCACTGGTGAGGTCACACCTGCAATACTGTATCCAATTCTGAGCTCAGTGCAAAAGAGATGTGGACATACTGGAAAGAGTCCAACCAAGGGCCACGAAGATGATGAAGGGACTAGAGCATGTCCCCTATGAGACTCCCATCTGAGAGAGCTGGGACTGTTTAGCCTAGAGAAGAGAAAACTYAGGGAGGATTTTATTAATATATATAAATAYTTGAAGGGAGGGTACATAGAGGACAGAGCCAGGCTCTTTTCAGTGGTGCCCAGAGACAGGACCAAGGGCAATAGGCACAAACTGAAACACAGGAGTTTCCATAAGAAACATAAGAAAYGTGAATGTAAGAAAACACTTTTTTACTGTGAGAGTGACCAAGCATTGGCACAGCTTGCCCAGAGAGGTTGTGGAGTCTCCAATGCTGAAGATATTCAAAAGCCATCTGGACATGGTCCTGGGCAGCCTGTTTTAGGTCACCGTGCTTGAGCTGGGGGGTTGGAGAAGATGGCCTTCAGTGGTCCCTTCCAATCTTAACCAGTCTGTCATTCTGTGAGGTTTGGCCTCCCATATCAAAGCAAAACCAGCTGCAATTGATGGATACAGGAATACCCAGTTTTAATATATGAGATCAAAGTGTGCAGGTTGTTTCTCCATGACATGCTCAGTGAGCCTGAAGTACCTAAAAATGCATGGGAATTCTGTGTGTGTGTGTGTGTGCATTACTTTTTCTCCATGCATGCTCTGTGGAGGGTAGAACTTGAGTTCAAGACTTTTAGTATTGCGGAAATGCAAATTCTTCTGCACAAATTCAAGTTACCTTGTGAAATGTGGCCAATGCAGAATGGGTGTGTATGTATGGCATATATGTTTTAACCTGAGATAAAAGACAAACCTCTTTTCTTRTGGAGAAAAGCTACATTTTTTTGGAAGAGATATATCCATATGAGCAGCTGTAGTAGTTGTAGCTACATGCAACCTGTGAAACATACTTCTAAATAGTAAAACAAAAACTGCAAAATACGCTGTACATATGAGAATGAAAAACGATGAAGGCAAGGTCCTATAAAAATCCATAATCCAGAACTATTCATAAAACTTGGCATTTTATAGCAATCTATAGGTCAAAGCAGACATTAATTAATTCTCACAACTCCTTTGAGCAGTGGATGAGAAAATATTATTTAAACTGGAGAAACGAAACCAGTTAAATATTTAATCTCCTGATGCTATATAGCATGAAATCTTATGCCCTGATATTTGTTTCARTTAATATTTATTCTATATTTACATTAATCACATTAATTTACTATCAGTTCTGAGTTCTGTACATCTGTGTGCTTCAAAGCTATATTTCAGTTATAGCCACAGACCCACTATAGAATTGCAAGAAAATGACAGACTAAAAATTTTTGTTCTGAAATGACTGCAGTAGGCAATAGTTGCTTACTTTGTGTGTTCTTTCCTTCCTGCTTCCATATTATTCATTAGACAATGTAATAATGTTAGATATAAATCACATTTAGCTGGGTAATAGTTCACAAGCATCAACCATTTGGTAACTACGTTATGTATAAAATTGTAGTCATGAGGAATATTTTCTATCCTACAAACCGACAGCACTGTTATTTAGATCCAGCCTAGCCTGGCAAGTTTCTTGCATTAGCATTTGAGACTCTTCCTTCTGCTCTTCAAGGATTGGCCAGTCCACCCAATTCTTGTACAGCCTCAAGTGTCAAGATATGCCAAATTACACTCTTTTTTATAGTATTCTTGTTTAAACCTTTTGCGTCAGATACTGTGAAAGTACTTAGGAATAATAAAATGCTTATGATGGCTTGCTATCATTCTTCTTAGACAAGATTTAAAGGGGGAGTTCAGGTCCAATAAGAAAGTCAGASAGGCCTTCAGACTGATGGAAAATGTTGTGATGGCACAGATCAAGTGGTTTGTCATCTGAATGCACAGCAGGCACAGTTTGTGTTTTGTTTATTCTTTGGTTAGAATTTTGTAGGCTCTGAGGACACCATGATAGCTTTCTATTTGCACATGGACTCAAGGGATGCAAGAAGTTGTGTTTTGTCTTAGTCATGATTGTAGTCCCTGCAGGCACATCCTCTAGCATAGGAAGGTGGGGGCCTCTGGCTCCCACCCACACACCAACTGGCAGAGCTGGCAAGGTGAAGAGGAATCATTGTTACCAGCCTTTGCAATTTTATCTTGATCTTGATATATTTAGTATTTTTCCTTAATCCTCTCYACAGGAGTTGAATGATTATCAGTAAATTTCYACTGTATTAAAAAAAAMCCCCAAACTTCATGCTTGTCAGGAAAAGATGACCTAACGATATCCAGAAGATAAATTGAAAATATGTTTTGCAAAAAAAAGAGAAAAAAAAAGTTATGTGTTTATGATACTGATCACAATATTTGGGGAGAGCCAACATGTTAAATGGTTGCATTTTCCAATACTAGAAGACTGCAATGCTCTGTGGAGGTGAAAAAGTGCATTGCCCCGGGCCCAGTGGTCAAAATGTTTTGATTAATGTGGTTTTTAACTGAGCACTCTGTTTATTACATACAAAGTCCTTTCTTCCTATGCACTTCTAGTTTCAGAATCAAATGCATCTCATGTTTTGAGTCTCTTCCTGTAATACAGAACTTGCTGCACTCTGTATCAGAAATAAAAGTAATCTGCAGAAACATTACAAATCCTTATTTCAGTGAACTGTATCTAAAGATGTGAATTAACTTTAGTCAAAGCTTTTGCATTTAATGTCTAACAGCAGTTTGAGAAGTCATTTTAATCTGCTGCTCTTCTCATGCACAGAGTGATTGTGGTGAAGTGATTTAGAAGGGAATTGCTAGAAAGAATTTAACTTTGCTAACAGACGGATGGACAAAGGTTTAACATTAATAATTGGAGGTGCATGCGTATGTATGTGGAAGGGGAAAATGCTTGATTTTTATTAGAAAGAAAGTCAGCAAAAACTGAGCACAGGAGTTTATATGTAATACTCTAGATACAGAAAATCAGCATTGAATTGTGCAACAGTATAGCTCCAACAGGAGCTTAAAATTAAGTCAATCCCCTGGTTAGATATGTGATTGTTGCTTGTGCAATTAGCCTTGCAGTAGTACTAAGATGAGCTGAGAAGGATTTACTGACTGAGGCCAAGTCTTATCAGAGAAGCCTTTTCGGGTGTAGATTAATGTGGAAATGACTTTTGCACGCCTCAGTAAGCTAGTGCATTAGGAATAAAGACTCTGCTAAAATGCATTACAAAGGCCATTTTGCCCTGTACTAGAGAGAAKTTTGCCCTTTCTGTGGCAGATGCTGTTACAGATTGCCCCTGCTGATTGCTCTGGGATTTAAAAAGTTGAGGATTTAAAAAAATTTACCTTTTAAAAAATTATTTCAAATTGTATTAGGCAAAAGACAATAGAGCCTTGAAAAAATTCAGTAAACAGTGATTGATGATGTAATCTAAAAAAATACTGCCTGAAAATACTACGTGAGGAATGCACAAAAGTTGAAAAAATAGAGAAGATTCATCGAAATGGAGGACGCATCCCTTTAACAGCCAGAAAGTTATCATGGACAATGACTGATAAAACAAGGACAGGCTGACAAATGGGAAAAGAAAGGGACAAATAAGTCATTAAGCAGGCATGGCTAGACATAGTCCAATGTTATGATAAATAGTGGAGCATAATACATTTGGGTCTTTTTATGGTAAAGTATTTCAGAAAACACAGCTTGTGTTCATATTCCTATCCAATTTTTGATCAACTAAAAAGATTGTGAACAAGTTTTTGAAATCTCAAAGCAAATGATTTTAAATGTCCTGAAGTAAATTACTTCAAAACGAAAAGAAATGTGATTTCTGTACCTTTGTATTGAATAACCAGCATACCCACTACAGTGCTTCAGGAAAATGCCCACTTAATGTGTCAGATTCAGAAAAGACATTTGAATTGCAGGTGCTTCTGAGGTGGGCAGCATAGCCTAAGCTATTACCTGTTTCTGGGTAATGGTTTCTGGCATCTGCTTGCTCGTTCACTTTGGAATACTAACATGTACATTAAACAACTGCTCAGCCCACCTAAGTCACAGAGAATATAAATTTAACCTAGTGGTGAAAACATCATGGGGAGGTACAGCATTGATGTACTTCTGTGACTGTGGACTGTTAAACTTTCAGCCACATATTTTATAGGTTTAAGTGAAGAGTGAATGAGCTCATGGAAGAGAAATCTGCAGAGAAATCCTTAACACATTGAAACCATATCTAGATTAGGAGGACTCTTATATGAAAGTAGCTGTGAAAGCCTGGGGAAAAGGTATCATCTATCTTTGCCTTGTTCCTATACTGCATCCCTGTATGGACTAGGGTCCATATAGACGGCACTCCTCACCATCTGTCCCGAGCCAGCTGTTCCTAGCCAGCTCTGTATGGACTCTGGTAGAGGTACAGCAGTAGACTTAGACAGACCTTTGGTCTGATCCCTCTGGGTCTGTTATGTACATGTACTGAAAATGCAAAGTGGAAAATTACCTTCAGGCTTTATGAAACATTTTATATAGCATAAAGTGAAATGTTTGTCAAATATTCTGGAAAAAAAAAAGAATTTTGAACTACTGCAATTATTTGTTGAAATTATTTTTTATTTCTTCCACTAAACACAGAAACAAAAAGTTAAGCTCCGACTATGAAAAAGACAGATATCTATTTGTCTCCAATCTCTGCCAGATGATGTGGAATGACTAGGGAAAGGAAATAGTTGCAGYGACTTTGCCGCAGAAGTGAGGATCTCCCTGGAGGCACGCAGCAGGGGATAGACCCATAGTGGTACCTGCAGTCTAGGCTAACTATGTTTCTGTGATTACCACTTTGGTTATGATATTCCCAGCAAGAAGACAGATCAGTGTGGAAGAAGGTGTTGCTACTTTGTTCYGAGACATAGAACTGCTGTGAATGTCAGAGCTGTGGCTAAGGGAAGAGAGCATGGGGGTCCCTGTACATGATGTGATGCAGGTACAACTACCTGAGATAGTGTGGCTTATCTGGACACTGCTCTACAGGAGGCTTCTGACAAGTTTGAAGGATAAAGGTGAGATAAAGGATGATGGAATCAGGAAAGATGTGTAAGGAAGGGAARAAGATGACTTTCATATCGTGAAGTATTCAAAGGGTGATGCATAAGAAAGACAGTCCCATGTATGCATGTACTGGGATATAACTTTACCAGGAAAAGGTTTGTCCGTTCCACCACTGCAGCCTAGTCTATCTCCAGATCTGATGAAACCATCTGGGGACAAAAAGAAAATTGTCATGTCAAGGATGATCTTCACTTGTGTAAGGAAAAAAGAAAAARCATGGGAATTACAAAGTCATTAACTATATATTAAAAATTTTTGCCTGACAACTTCATAGTTAAAAATCTTTGGAAGTGAGCTRCCATGCAGTTGTTTGCTCAGCCAAGGGAAAGAACTGTCTTGAGTCATATTTCAATGACCTTACCTTATTTCTGGCCTGAATGGGAAAACAATGCTAGAGCTTTAACTATTTTTGCTAGAGATATTGTTGCTGCTATAGATTACTAAGAGTATTGAAATGGCTTGCAAGTTGAAGAATGAGGAGTTTTTTTCAGAAAAGTAAAGAATATGTGCAGATAATACCTCAGTACAAGATCAGAATAACTAACATATAAATCAAGTCCTATTCATATTTCCACATGAAAGCAAGTGGATAAACTGAATYTGACTTGATGACTTTTATATGGGAAAAAATAAATTTTGCTGCACGGCAATATAACAGCAAAATACAGTGCCTAAATGTAACAAGAGTTCCCATATATTACCCCAGGTATCCATTGTAATAGACTGCATCATGATTTGATAACATTATCATTTAATACTATTGCCTGTTTCATACCCAGATAACAGAGGGTGGGAATTGCGTGAAACTGYCCTATGGAGTCCAGAGCTGTCAGGACAGATCAGTAAAGACATTCAGTAAAAGAGAGCAGCATGAAAGACCTTGATGTGTTGTGTTCTCCAAGACACATCCAGCCTCTTGATCATCTCCCTTGGAGCGTGTTGCCTTTTCCTATAGACTGTACAGAAAATACATGATCTACGAAGTTAATATCTACAACAACAATCAAATAAAACTATATGAACCATTGTCTCCTCTCTCCCTGCAGTTATTTAGAAGAAAGAGAGGTCAGAAGGAACCTGTAAAAATCAGTTTTATTGAATTTTCATAGACCACAGAGATAAGGGACATTCATCTAAAACTGCAGTTTCACAAGCATTTTAAGCTCAAGGCAACACTGTCAACAGAAGAAACTGCACAAGGACCTCCTTTTCACAATGACAAAACTACTTGGTTCAGGCATTTCTGTCAGATGAAGAAAAAAGCCAAGGGAAAATAATTACATGTCTGAAGTTGTAGCTACATTCCCCAGCAGGGTCCATAACTCATTCACACTTGCTAAATCACACCTTGTACCTCCTTTCCTTGTCTGACTCCTGTAATTCTGGGTCCTGCATGGAAACCTTGCAGAATAACTTCCTGGTTCAAAGTTGTAAAAACTTTCTGCYTCCCATGATTAGAGACTCTGACCCTCCCTCTTCCACTGAAGAACACAGGATTCACTCTAGATATCTGATATGTAAACCTTTTAAACAAGATTCCATTTAACCCACTCATTTGTCTGTAAATCTGGTGCATGTATTTCCTCTGTGTATAAAAGCAAATTAAAAGCATCCAGCTACCTAAATTTGGTTACTGAACAGGAGTAACTTTTTGTTTCTAAGCAATGGAATAGAAAAAATAATTAGTAAGGCAAAGGAATAATTTCAAAGGGACCATTTCTCTGCTTAGCAAAGCTTTTCTCATAGACGAGTAAATATTTTTATTATAAACACTGGTTTTCAAGTACTTATATTTTTTGTTAATTTTTATTACAATATTTAATATTTTAAACCAAGGAATATGTAAATAAATATTTATATTTTTATTTATTTCATTTTTTTTTTTTTAAATAAAGAAAACCAATATAACCATGTGACTTTAATTCTGACTTTAGTGTATGATCTAGTGGATAGGTCATTTGATTGGAAGGCAGTACTTTTGCCTTCTTTTACACTTTAAGAACCAATAGCTATAGGCCTTTGACCTCCTTAGGCTTTTGGAAAACATGATAAAACAGTGACAGCTTACTGATTAAAGAGATACAACTTTGGGGGTTTGAGTGTTTTGTTTTTGTTTTTGTTTTTGTTTTTAATAATCTGCAGCATTGTAGCAATTGCCATTTGAATAGATAGGTCACTATGTCACTCAAAAACTAACTTAATTTTCATAGTTCTTTACTATTTTTGTTATTCTGTGAAGACTTGTAGAGCAGTTGCTGGTTGGCTGAGGAGTGCATAATGATAGTGTGCTATTCCTGCTTCTTTTCAACTGTTTTAAGAGCTGAAAAAGGCTTCTGGGAATAAAGAGGAAAAGTCAGCTTCTTCCTTTAGGATGGCTGTGAAAAAGGACTAAAATTAAGAAGGGATCAGAAACTTTTTTAAGGAACATAAACTGTCTGTGGGGAGAGGATCAAAAGAAAAAAATAATATTAATACCTGGAAACACAAAGGTGAATGGAAGTGCTTGTATGGGAAAAGATTTGTACATTTTTGTCCATGTGCTTAAATTTGAGAATGCCTGTAGACTCAAGCAGTTCAGTAAGATTATTTAAATGTTTAAGATATCTCATTAAATTACAGTTTTGATACAGTTTTTGTGCTGTTAGTGGAATGTACTTACATATAATTTATGGTATTATGAATAGAGCTTAATGGGAGACAATTTATAAAGAGGAGTTAATGGACTTCTTTCCCACAGAATTAGAAATCCTACCGTGTTTCTGTTAACGCCCCCTCCAAACTGAATACCCCCTCATTACCATTAGATTATAACTGTTCATAGTGCACCTGGCTAACTAATATTTTCCAGCTTAATTCTAAAGAGAGAGTGAGTCCTCCTCCTTCAAATTTATCATCGGTTGGTTAATCATTAGTGGCTTGTACTAGAATCCTAATTTCATAGAGAATGACTCCATCCATCTCAAGTGGACTAAATCCCTTTATACATGAGCTTGTTTGTACAGTACACCTCTCAGATGTTTCTAGAAGGAAAGACTGAAAGACCCACTGAATTGAGCTGGTTTGCTCATGAAAACTAGTGATTTTCCCAAGCTTTCCTTACCTGGCTCAATAAGAATCTTTTTTAAGCTTCAGCATGGACATTACTATTCAGTGAAAAAAAAGTATTATATATTACTGCAATTAATAAAGCTGTATTTCAAGCTCGGGTTCAGCTGGGATCAAAAGACTAATTTCAGTTGCAAGGGAAAAACTTTTATGCCAATTTCAAAACTAGTCAAAAGATTTCCATGCGCTTGGAAGACAGCTTTGTACGGTGAATGGAAAGCACTTAAAATTTAGTCCGTACTTTGTTGCTGGCTGTCCACACTGGCTAATACTCTATCCTTTGTAATGTGCTCAGGTAAGAAAATATCTTTGTTGACCATATCARTATTTTAATAAAAGTCCTGTTTCCTAGCTTACATTATTAAATCACGCTTTTCCAAAATTAGTTGTATAATTCTGTCAGAGAGAATTTGTTCTGAATCAAATGTGGAACTACATACATACAACTTCAAATATAGCAGCTTAATGTTTAACTTTGTATAGATTTTGTGTGCTTGTTAATTCAAAATTGCATGTAGACTGTAAGTGGGGAAAGATCCGTGGAAAACAGTTTGTCTTCATGTCTAAATGATAGTACCATAAACTTCAACYCATTTGTTTCTGATGTTCAAATTCATTGTGGCCATTAAACCTTATCTTTCATTGTTCAAGGTTGTCTTCATTTCTCTTCTGTTCTTGCACCCTGCTTAAGTGATAATTCACCATCCATAAAACAAGCATTGAGATATGGAACCCAGGSCAAATGTTGTATAAAATTGCCATCAAAACCATTTTCTAAGGCATATCATCAGTGATTTAAGGATCATTTGGTTGTTAGATTTCGAAAATAAATGGTTGTTTCTTCATTAAACCATTCAGTTCCTACACATGCATTTCCAAAATGCCAGTACCACACCCAYGTATATGATGCAACGTGCCCATCAAAAAATTTAATAACACTGGAAAAGTCCCAGTGAGCAACTCCACAATAAAGCTGTTCCAAAAATACTGAGTGGYACTAATACATGTATGTCAGGAAAAAATGTTTAAGCATAATAAATATTCTACCTATGGCTCTATTTTCATATTTCCTATGATTCTGTTTCAAGAAAAATAATTAAATACATGACACACTGAAAATACTGCAACAGTATTTTGACCAATSCCTCTGTTCTCTGTATAACTGTCCRTTAGTTTCTGTTGCTTAGGGTTAAAATGGTTCACTATTTTAATTAGATGAATCAGCATTCAAATAAATTTAARTTTTTAGTCAATTTATTGAACACAAAGATTAAATCTAAAATATATTCACCATCTTGATGGRATGAATTTAAATTCAGTTTAGTATTTGATAAGATTTTATTTTTCCATTGAATCATATTTTATGCATCCATGTTGAGGTAGATTTTAATGATTAATAAGGCATACAACCTTATAAATCAACCATGAAAACATCAGTCACGTTAGAAATCACACTAGACTATTTTATTTTGTTTAAAAACATATGATTGCACTGTTTTGATCATATTCTCCTTAGAGGCATTTTACTTTGTTAGTTGTCAAGAAAAGCAGGTCATCTGCAGTTCTTAAACATTTCTCATATGCATCCTGATACTCCACAGTGTTGAGGTCTTGCAGCAYCTACTCAGGTACATGAGAACTGATGGAAACTACAGAAACTAGATTTTAATAGTATTATATTGTAGAATATATTGTAAAAGGGAACAAAAATAGCCAGTCATATGCTAAGCGAGTGTTTTTTCCCTGTSTGCTCAGAGTCTCTCTTCATATCTCACTGACATCAAAAGCAAACTCATATTCATTTCAGTGGAGCAGAATGAAGCCTATTACAGTTTTCATTAGTGAAAATGACATATAGCGCTCATCCTAGGCATTTTCAGTCACTGAAGCCAATGTATAGTGTGAATACTCAGTCCCTGGGCAGGCACAGTCAGTCATGCATATTTGGAAAGAAGACTAGCTTTTTYTTTTCCTTTCCAGCTCCCAAAATGTGCTACTGCACTAGATACGTGATATTTTTTCAACCATGTTGAGAAGTCGAAGCATCTGTGAACTTTGATGAGAGCCAAAATCTCTCATAAATTAATTCATAAATATAAGAAAAAAGCATAATGCCAGGATAGTCGATATGTTAGAACTGACTCAGTATTTCAACATATTAATATATTTTATCACAAATCAGTGTTGGAATTTAGGAACACTTTAGAAAAGATGTATGAAATGTTTTCTTGCAGAAATATTCAGTAATTATCAATAAAGAAAGCCTTTAGGATCAATCTGGAAATTCACAACACTTGTAAGAAATTCTGAAGGAACTTCTCAGACTGATTTCTGCGTACTTCAGTGTCAGACAGAAATAGAAAGGATGTGCTACAAGTTATAATGGTATATAAGGATAATGATTGCAAGAAGTGGTGAAGTCTATGATTTTGTTGAAATAAAGAAGGAAGATTTTTATATTAATCAAAATGGCAAGATATGAGAGCCTATAGATCTCCACAAGCATACTGCACCTGGCAAACTACCCTAAAAATTTCTCTATTCACACAAAACCATTTGGTCTCTAGATTATTGGGTTTTGCACTGCAAAAATATCCTTCTAGAGTACTTGAAAATGTCATGGAACTGAGGTTTAGTCAGTACTTTTCCATTTCTACCATGCCTTTATCCCTATCTTCTTCTTAAAAACACATATCCTCATGCAAATAGCCAAAAATACAACACTTCAATGACTTTAAAACTTATTGAGGGGTTATTGCAGAATACTAACGCAAATCTTTGATAGAAGCGCAAGAATATGGAATAGGACATATCCCCTATTTAGTCTTCTAMCTAGATAATGTGTTTAACTTTTCCAAAACTTATTTTATCATTCACTATTAAGCTCTAGACACTCTTCTAACCAATTAGATAACAAAGTCTTCATGACATTTTGCTAAACTCTTGGCCTCAAAGGCATCCTGTGGCAGTAAATTCCGTAGCCTAAAATAGCACTCTGTGAAAAAGAGTATTTCCTTTCATCCTGACTTGCCATTTTTCAGTTTCACTGAGTGATTCCTTGTTCCTTTGTTGAAAGAACTAGACTTCCTCTCTTATCACCTCTTCACCAATTATCATTTTATATGCTTTTGTCATGAACCTTCTTACTCCTTACCTTTCTAAGGCAAGTAATCCCAATACTTTAAGCCATTCTTTCAAATAGGAATTTTACAAGGCTGATAATTATTGTTATTGCCAGTCACTGATCCTTTTTCACAGCTTCTTTTTATTTTTTTGAGATAGAATGAAGGATACTCCACAGTATCTCAGCTAAAAGCAAACTTATATAGTATGTTTTCTATAGATTACTATAGATATTTAAGGTATGTTTACTTGGCCAAAACATTTTCCTAAGCCGAGGTTTTCATTTAAATACTTTACCCTGAAAAAACTTCTGTTATTTAGCACACAGAAACTGTATGTTCATATTTTTCCCTTGAGTGTGCAGTACTTTCAATTTATCAATACTGAATGTCATATGACATTAAGTTATTTTTTCAGGCCACTCTGAAGTTCCTCACACTCTTTCTCAGAGTAAAGTGTTATAGGTCATATTTGGTTCATTCAGCAAAGTATTGTGGATTTGGTAGAACTTAGGTGTTCCATTCTTTCCTTAGCATATTTTGACAGTTTCTTTAACTCCTGGTAAGATGTGTTACTGGGGAATAGGTCAGAAAACAGCTGGATGCAATTTTTCTACAATTTATTTGAAGGCCTGAGCTGAAGCAGCTAAGATGTATCAGGGAATCTGTTTAACAGACTTTACATTATATAGAATATTTTAACTAGTAAAACACAGCCTTATCTGGATTTTGTACCATCAAAGGTGCAATGGCTTATGGCAAAAGTTAGTCATCACTGGCTTATCCTGCCCTGGACCTGCTCCTTTGAACTTTTCAGTTTTACAGAAATGTATTAGTTAACAAGTTGTGCTAGAAGAGATTTTATGGGTTGATGTCTCTGCTGTTAAAGGAATTGCTGAAAGAGGGAAATCAAATGGGGTGCTTACTTAAAGAAATTATTAGCTGGCATTGTCAAACACATGCAATGTAAGTCCCTTATCTTAACTATGCTATTTGAACAGCTGTGGATAACTGTACCTGCTCCAAAATCTTAACTTTCTAACTTCTGCTCACTTTGCAGTGGATATCTGGCAGACGTATCCACACCAGAAACAGTTTAGYCTTTGCTGGTGGATTATTTTTTTTCCCATGACTCTGACCGGTGCATTATAGAATTAGTGCATTCCTACTGAAGATGGATGGTRTGGTACTGCTGGTGTCGGCCCCTCTGTAAGGCTCGGGCAGCARCCCCCTCAGTCACCTGGGCCTAATGCTTCGCGGAGGCCTGCAGGGCAGCCGCAGCCCGGGCCACCGGCCCCCTCGTGCCAGCCTGACCTCCCGGCCTGGCCTCTCTCTGTCCCCAGAGAGGTAGGTGCTCAGTGCCTGGGGCCGGGGCCACCCTGCCTGCCAGGTCCTGCCGGCCCACCCCTGCCAGCCCCTGGCCCATGAAGCACCTGGATACCGTCACACAAGCATAAGCACCAGAAACTCGCCACCACGTCCAAAGACCTGGATTTAATTACGTAGGGGGAATTTTTTTCAAAAAATAGAGGCAACTGCTGACCTAACGTTACACTGCGTGCAGCAGCTCACAACCTCAGGCAACTGAAACACTGACACTTTGAAAGACACCCTGGGAAGCGAGTGGGAGGACCAAGAGCTGTGGCTGACGTCCCAGAAGTAAATCTTCCTCAAGTGGGAACGTCTCAGGAAACCCCCAGCGTTCCCCTGTTGATGACTATCCCCAGCGTTCCCCTGTTGATGACTATCGGTGATTTCGACCTGCGGGATGGATCCTGCAGGGTCTTAAAATATTGCGAATTAAGGGGGCAGTGTTGTCTCTCCCTGTGGTCATTTTTTTTAATACTTCACTACAGAGATACTTGTGATTTCACTCAAAGGTTTCCAAGCTGAACGGGATCACGGTTTAGAGTTTTGCTAGGAGGGATGGACAGGGTGAAAAATATAACTTACACAAGTTTTCTCTGCAAGGTTCCTTTTGAATAAGGAAAAAAAAAAAAAATCCTCTGATATCACCAGAGAAAGGTGTAAGCAATTTAATTATAAAATGAAAACTTAGCTCAGGTAACCTGTAGCTTTGAGTGGTAGTTAGCTGATAGATTTTTTAATTTCTTTTTCATTTCTGTTGCCACTAATTCTATTGAAAACAAAATCAATYCTTCAACAAGCTAGCTCCTGTCTGTGGTTTTTGGGTGATGGGACGCTGCCCAGTAGGAGGGGGAGTGTCTCTGTGTGCTTTCTTTTCAGGCTTGCAAGGCAGTGACTGCAGCCTAGGTTGTAAATCAGACAAATCCTAGGGGACTTTCAATTTGCGGTGGCCTTATAGGACTTCAAAACTGCTCAGAAACTCCCAAAGGGCCTGCAGTCAAGCCATTTCTTTTGCTTCTGGCATGCTCAGGAGATGCATATTAACTTCATGTAGCCTGCACACCAAAGTAGCTGTCCTTGAGTCACGCATGCCTTTACAGCTCTCAGGATTTTTCCAGTAGCATTTCACTTAAAATAAAATATACTTGAATTAATAATTCTTTGTCAAATCCTTTCAACTGAAATCTGGGAAGAATAATCAACATGCTCTAAAGAAATGACGTATTTTCTGTGTGTATCGTGAAACTGAATCACTGTCTGACTGTGGGTCACAGGARGATTACCTCTAGGGGAAGAAGGAAATGCAAAAGTTGCATCTTCTAGAGCCAGATTCTCACTTTTGTTRTAAATGAGTTCAGCTTAGCTGAAGCCCAGGTGGCAATCACATCTTACATGAGCTCCAAGAAGCTTCCTCCCTAAGCTTTAGATCTAAACCATTTGGTTGCCTCCTCTGAGGTGATGTTTACTCCTTGACAAGAGCTTGCTCAAAGTCAGGACCCTTGGGGCACTATTAGGCTTTAATGGTCCTGATCAGCCTCACCTGGCCCCCCCCCCCCTGCCCATGTGCCTAGAGGTTCCATTTAACCTCTGCCCTGGGGTATTTGTTCCTTCCCCGGGTGATGCTGCAGTTATAGCTGTCTTAGGTCTTGTTCTCCAGCGAGTCTGATTTGCTGCTTGGTTTTYCTGAGTTGACTTTGGACCTCACCTTGCCTTATGATCCCTGGATGTTTGGACCTGTTGTTYTCACTAGTCCTGCTCAGGTACTGTGGGTCTGTAAGGGGGCTGCCTTCCCCACTGCTTGGGGAGGGTGGTGTTGATGGTGTCACCTTGGCTTCTGGCTCATATCCCTCCTTGTGGAGCCGCCTATTTTATTGCTCCACAACACCCAGGACACAAATAATTATTCAGTTCCACTGCAGTAATCTTTCAAGAATCATGCTTAGGGCATATGTGTGATTGTTGCTCATTAAGTTTAGAGTAATGCTGTGATGAATACTCTTCAAAAGTTATCTCTCACCATCAAGGCTAGGTTTGTTACAAGAACCTGGTTTGGGTGTGGTCAGGTTGTATCTTGAAGAGTATGTGAGAACCTAGGGAGATAATTGTGCTGCCAGGCTTACCTGGAATAGCTGTTCCCAGCCAACCCATGTGTTGCCTATATGGCAGTGGTCTGGAAAGGAAAAGAAAGATGAGGAAGTCAAAGCACGTCATAAAAAGAGTTGTTCCAAGGATGGCTTTTTTAGGCTGTTGTTCCCTGTCATATTTTGTTCCAAAAAAGTCCAATTTTACTAAGATTTCTTATTGCAGCTCTGGAAGAAATTTTAAATCAAAACCGCATAAAACTTTTTTTATACTGCTTATCAGGGTGTGTGCACGTTGTAGAAACAGAATGACAATTCTATGTTGAAATGATGATTTACAAAATAACTTTTGGTCAGCTGCTATATAGYTTCACACTGACGAAAGAAATGGTGACTAACACTAGTAAAACTGTTTCCTGGAAAAAGTAATAGGGAAGAAACTTCCAACCTCTAGGTATTTGCCTTTGAAAGTTTAAAACAGATGATCCAGGAAAATAACRGATAACCATTTTAAAAAAGATTTTTCTGCACAAATGAAAGTATTCCTGAATATGATAAAAATATTTCAGTCTGTCAGCAAGGGATAAAACAGCTTGAATATTAAATAAAAAAAAAATCTTCTCTGCTATGTTGTAATATAATTGTAGCGTATGATATGATAAAATAGGATTACAAAAAGACTTCTGACCTTTTGTGATTTAGTCAGTSTGATATTCTCAGACAATTCATTATGAAGGAAACAACATAAGGGAAGAAAGAAATAAACCTGGTAAAATCTTCTATTGCAGCTAAATAAATCTACTCAAATGTTTACTATTGTCTACTATTGTCTGTGCATAGATTTTGGAGACAGCAAAATCTTACCAAGTATTCTTTAAAGTTTGCTTTCTAAGCAGGCTTGAAAATACATTGGTTTATGACCAGCTATATCAATTTGTAGACTATGTGGCTACTTAATATGTTTTACCATTTTCTAAAAATGTTTATAAAGAATATCTATCAAATTACCCTTCTGAATAAATCAAGAGTTTTTAAAGGCATTGGGAAAGACTGTAAAACCTCCCATACAGAAGGGAGCCAGAAGTAGAAGAGCTTGTTTTTGAAAAGGTAGTTTTTTTCTGAGGGTAATCAGAAGGAACAATACATGAGATTTTTGTTTCCAGAGGTACCAGCTGGCAAAGTTCTCTGTGCAGCTGGCTAGTCTGAGATTGCTTAAGTGGGATTTTAAAGATAAATAAAAGATTACTCAACATCACATTCTTGTGCCTGTTGCTCTGAAGATCTTGAAGTCTAAACATGAGATTTATCAGACATTTTGGAGTTACCTCATTCTTCCTATATAAAACCTGGCCATTGAGAAGGAAATTAGTTTCGCTTCTGACTGTCGCAATATTTTTTTCTTTATAGGATACCACTTTACAAAAATACTTTGTACATTTATTACACTTYTGGGTTTGTCTGTAATCTGAAAACAAAGAACATACTACTTTATTTTTGATGGCTATAATGGATTTACATCCATTCACATACATCGTCTCCAGAAAGTGAAGTCTCTTCTTATGGCCTTTACTTATGTGGATGATCATAGGAGCTGGATTCTTCTGCTATGTGTCTTTGATAAATAAATGGAGTAGAGAGCCTTAAGGATGGGAGAGAAATTTAGCCTTTGAAAACGCCAAGCCTGTAACTCTCCTTGAATAGCATAACGAGCTGATCTCAGCTGGTAATGAAAACTTTCTTATAGAATAGAAATTATAGTGGTTTGCCATGTAGTACAATCTAATGGTCTCAGACACAGGAGATGTGGATCCTATTTCTGTTTCCATTATGGTGTGACAGTCCAAATCTCTCCCATTTCTGTTTTAAATTTTAAAGAGTAAATAACAATGCTRACCTTTACAGCAAAGAAGCTCTGGGAATTACTTAGTCAAGATCAGGAGCAGATGTTTGGAATKGTTCTTACTGTTGGATCATCTGCAGTAAGAGTTGGTTGACCAAAACAGAAATCTTGGTAGTTATCATTCAGGATGTTAAGCCTCATCTTGGAAGCTTCTAGAGTGGAATGTAGCAATAGTTTATCTCATGGCTATTAGGCACAGCAATTTAAAGCTATAGTAAGTTATTGAATTTCCAGTGTAAATTGTTCTTCTTATCTAGCATACTTTATAAATATCACTTTATAGGTAGTGAATTCTGAAATACATTTGTATTTGATTATTTGATCCAGGGATTTGCCTACTGAAATGTGTTCATCTCCTTAAGTAGCTGGACTAGACTATCACGTTCATGAAATTGAGTCCTCCAACTCCTTCCTGAAAGGAATTTCTCCCAGGTCAACGATCTCTGTACTGTTATTTATATGTTTTCCATATAAACACCTTGGCCTAATGAAAGAAGAAACATTTCCCCCGTGTGAGGCAGATGAGGAATTATTTGGAAGGTACAGGAAGACTCTCTCTTTTACAAAAAAAAGCACTAAAGGATTTGAGAATAGAATTGCAAAGCATATGGTGTTTGTTTCAGTAGGCAGTGTTTTGGGCAAGTAGATTATCTCAGCAAAGGCAAATATCCAAGTATGTGGAACCATCCAGAAATACAAGATCTTTAAAGAGAAGAAGAAAAATCCTCAGTCTTCACRCTATTTCTGGGAAGGATTTTTGTGCAAGAGGAGTTGCCCTAGTGATTAAGTTAATAATGGCTGGGATTCCTTCCACAAGGGAGAGAAGTATAGCATGGTATGTTTATTCAGTATTTGTTCCTGTGGTTTAGGACATTACTTATTGCATCCAAACCCAAAACATTGAACTACTAGCTTTTTCTAGTTTTAACATTAAAACTTMATCTTTTTCAGAAACTTATGAAGATGTTTTAGTATCTCCATTAAAAACAAGAGGAAAAAGAGATGAAACTGTCAGGGGCTGTATAGTTTGTTTGGTGTGGGTCCTTCATATTGTGTAACCCTTCATTGGTAGTAACTGATAACAGTGACACAAGGCTTACCTGAAATTAGGAAGAGGGGAATTTTATTATTATTTTTTCCACGTTCTAAGCCTGAATCCAACATTATGGCTATAGATTAAAGGGTCAAGGGCATCTGTTAAGGCAAAATACATCTGCAGTAGTTAAAATATGGGTTTCTCAAAATAAAGAGATTTAGCAGTTGGTGAAATCTGATGTCAAAAGATATTTTGTGTGGGAACTTCAATAGTATGTTGCTAATGRCTCTGATGCCTTCTTTGCAAGACTTCTTGTCAATAGTGAACATAAAACCAATTCTTACAATCTTCACTTGTCTTGAAAAGGTCACAGAGCTTACAAATAGTTGAACATAGATCAAAGAACACATTCAAGATCTCAAAAAAGTTAGATACCAGAGAAAGTGAATGGCACTATTATCTTTGTCATAGATGAAGTTTAATAGTCCAGGACATCAGTGAAAATGTTAAATAGTGAGAAACCTTGTATCAGCCCCTGTGAAATCTGAGTAGAAGCTCTCCTGTCATTGCCCACTGGAAATTGCATTTGAGAATTAGTCATTATTAGGTGGCTTGTAATWTGTTTAAAGGTATTCTATTGATGTTGCATCCTTCTGTATCTTTAATTGGAATATTGTAAAAGGTTATATATATTTTTGTGTGTGTATATATATATGTTTTAAAAAGTAACTTTCTCCAAACATCAGAGGATGAAATCAGAATTATTTTACTGGAAGTATTTTCTTTTGAAAACTAATCAGCCTACACTAATTAATTGGATTATCTCTCTCTCTCTCTTTTTTTTTTTTTTTTTTTGTCATGAACATTGGCACAATATAAACACTCATTCAGTGTTCTGTGTTTCAATACTTTCTCAAGATTTATTTTAAAAACCTCATAACATCAGCACATATCCTCAGATACACTTTTATGACTGCTGGAGATATTCCCCATTTGATATCTTAATGTTTATCCATATCATAAATTTTATATCTATCTTTAATTGAAAATACTTTATGAACTTCTGGAATGAGGGTATATCATACCTACATCAAAATACAGAAAGTATTTGATCAACATTTTTCTCCTGTGTTACTGTTGGCAGCTTTGTTATTCTCATTGTGTTGCAAGCTTACATCACTGTATTGTCCAAACCCAAAAAGTGACAGATTTTTTCTTTAATATTGTCCAAACCCGAAAAGTGACAGATTTTTTCTTTAATATTTTTAATTTCCTTTGTTAATTTGTGCACTTCATTGCTCATAGTTTATATGAATGAGTACATTTTTACTGTTAGCTAAGTGTCTGCTAATTTTTCATTTCCAGTTGCTGCTCTCTGAGTTAGAGCAAATATCTAGGCAAAGATGCTGTTATTTTTTGACTATGGAATCATGATTTACTAGTTACATAACAAGCTTCTTTGTAAGAACTGACTACAAATGTAAAAGCCCCTATCCAACGCATACARTAAGTTTAAAAATTAAACTAAACAAAGAAAACCTAGATAAATTAATTCATTACTAATTCAATACCAGCACATAAAAATATTCTTTTGAATCCTYAAGTAGTGACATGCAATTACAGATATATGAATTGTGTTGCATATAATTTATCCAGTGAATTCTGGCATTTTGCATTGAATAAAATATTAACAAGTCAAGTTTGTTATTTATAAATTAGCTGAATCAGAGTAAAATATTTATATAAAATTATTCTACCACTAGGCTTTCCTCATAAACAGTTGAATAAATTATATATGAATATATGTTTTACATATTTCCAATACTACTTACTGAAATTCTGCCTGTACTACTAAGGAGTAATATAACATTAGCATAAATTCACATATTGGTATTTAAATTTGCCAAAGTGCTTTGAATTTTCATAAACATGCTAAGTTAAGGCAGGGAGTGCTCTCCATTCTCTGTAATACACATTGATGTTATTAAGATTTAGTAACTTTTTCTATCCTGATGTAGAAGAGAATTTTTCAAAATATGGAAAAAACCAGCAGTAGATCCCCTACAAGACAACTAAATATGCGGGAACCCCCACAGAGGATATGGAAACAGTAATTTTGCTTCTTGACTTTAGCCAGAAATTCTAATTTCTGTTGAAAGCGTTGTCAAAACTGACACATTCATGTGGAAATTTAAATTTTTATTAAATTATATTTTTGTCTATTTTTGTTGAAATAATACTTTCTATGTTAGATTACAGTGACTTATAAATAACAGGAATCAACTTTTTYGGTCAGCATTTCAGTAGGTATGCTGAGCCAATGGCAGAATGGTACAGCAGAAAAGATTTCAGAGTAAATGATCATTATAATGCTAGAATGATGGTGACAGTGGAGGTACCAGTAAAAGTCATTCATTGGTCATGTAGGTAAAGATGATATCTGCTATGGCTTCTGGAGCTGCATTGTGTTTTTAAAGTTATGGGTAGAAGTTATTATTGGTTTATTTTGCTTTTCTGCCTTTTTTTTTTTTTTGTTCCCAAGTGATTGAAACACTTGCTGAAATACACCACCCCCAAACAAACCACCCCAAAACCAACAAACAAAATATATCTTATAGCAAGGATGCAGAAGGTGCTTTAAGGTTTTGCTCTGCTCTACTATATACTAGTCTAGCAGATATAGTTACAGAGATATAGTTACAGCTTTCTATCTGGCACATTTCCATATTATCACTACACAGACACTTGTTCATTTGTGTGACTACACAAGATAATTTAGACAATTCTTAGATCAAAATGTCCCAAGTTATTAATTCAGAAAGRCTTGTCCTAAAAACAAAGGTCCAGATTTTTACAGATCAAAGTGTACTGACTCATATAAACCCCTTTTAAGCCATGCCACTAAACCCATTCTACCCACAGGCACTTACCAAATGTCAGCCAATCATGGGCATCCATGCTATGAACATATCTATGCCYACTGCCTACACTCTGTGAATGATAAAGACACCCACAGCCTTGTTTGGATTCGTGCCTCTTAAGATCTCATATGTGATTAGAATGGATAGACTCCACAGAAACATAACTTGGAAGGCRCTATGGAAATTCTCCAGCATGCTGTTGATATGCAGAGAAAATTATTTTGCAGTTCCTGGGAAAGGCAGATCTAGMAAGATGTTCAAGCAGAAAAAAATGTGATCCATATTAAAAGGAATTCTGCAAACTTACATTTTCTTTTACTTCTGCAATGCTAAACATAGCAATCCTCAGAAATCTTGACTATACATACAAAAGGYTTTCATTTAGCACATCCTTTATGGTGGAGTCCTTCAGCTAAAGGCTAGAATCTACTGCCCARTATCTAGGTGGATCCAGTTTTTCAGTTTTGCTGACTAACTGAAAGATCAGTTATTTGCAGAGCCCCTGGAGGGACACAAATACATATCAAGTTTAACTTTTATTACTCTTTTAGAAAAAGACTACTTAGCTGCAAGCAAAGTTTTCTCTTAAAACTACATTTTAAGTCATGAAACACAAGCCCAGTAATCTTTACAGAGTTTTGGTAAAGCTCTGAATTTTGTCAGGCGGTGTCTGACTTGGTGGATGAGTAGCTGTTTTTTACCAGTCCAGTGAAACATTGTATAGGTCAGTAGACTCTGTTATTACTGTAAATCTGATGTTTAGTCAGGATGTCTGAAAGATGCATGGTTCTCAGTACAATTCCTAGTATAAAGACATTTGAAACATACAGGCAAACAGGAAGCWAAGCATGGAAAATACAGTTTTACAGAACAAAAAATATGGTAGATACTTGYGGCATTCGTTGGATAGAAAACATCAACATTGCTGCCCATACCCCTCATGGGTCTTATCTGAAGCCCATTAACAGTGAAGATCCAATGCACTCCRCATCCAGTTCTGAATCAGCAGATTGCAACTAGCAGTCTTTTAATTTGTTCACTTTCATAAAAGTAAAGTTCAATAAAAACCAAACTTTCTTGTATTCCTGTTTTTTCTTAAGCACACTACACCTAGCAGTTAAATAGCTTTAGCTTTAATGCTACTTTAGGCATTTTTAATCCTAAAGMTCTTAAAGAAACATCACCTGTTGCTTACTACTGTAGACTAGCAATAACATCCTTTATGTAAATATACTATCCATGAGCTACCCAACACCTTCCAAAAATTCATTTGCATAACACTTTCAGATTTTCATCCTTAACTAAGCAGCAAAACCCACTGTTTATTTCTCTACAGCCTTCTTTTACAACCTCTAGCTATAGCAGGGTTTAAAATTTTTCCCTGTCTTACTGACAGGATCATTAATGCCTTGAAAGCGCAGTTTTTGGTTGGATTTATGCAGAGCTGAACTGTCCTTGGGAAGCTTCTAAAGAGTGTCTCCTAGCACTTCCAGGCATGCACAATTTCTGATATATGATCTGTAGTCTACACTACCTGCTTTGTGGGGCTAAATGCTTCAAAAGACAGTTCTTGGAAGGGTAAGAATTAAAATCGCAACTCTTACTCATGTCTAAACAGAGTACAAAGTASTTGCTTTATTCTCTGAGTACAGGTGCTGTATGACTCTGGTTATATCTGAAATAACACAGGATACCTGACCTCATTTATTGTTTGCTCAATTCCACAGTAGGCGCTGGCATCTCTTTATAGTGAAAATGTTATTAGCACACTTTTTCAGGTATGAGAGCAGACAACAGAATTCAGCAGAGTTAGCCTATTTTTAGAATAACARTGTGAACTGGGATCTGGCTACTTTTAAAATATACTGTGGCATATGATCATCATTTGTAGTAATTTGAAGGAGAAATTTTGAAAGCTTTAGTATCAGTGGAAAGACTGTKACTTGGCGACGAACAAAATATATCCACAAAACACTTTCATCTGACAAAGTATGTTGTTGTCATGTAACCCTGCAATACAGCGCTGTTGCTGCAGGTATCAGGCAGTAAACTTTGTACAGAGTTTGTAAGGCCTCAGGACTGATGCCTCTCGGATTTGCTTTGTTTGAACTTCTATTCAGATCTCATCTGAATGGATGTGATGTTAAACYGGCTTCCTGTTGCTCTCCGGGGAGTGTCTAGATGCAGCTGACTGGCAATGGTGTTGAGTATAGGCTTTGGGATATCTTGCAGCCCTTTAGTCTATTGTGTTATGATGGTTATCTATATCACTTTCATAATAAAAGTTTAAGTCATTTTGATCCAATTATTAGATAAAATATGTAATTGTCATTCTTCTAATGTGGAAATTTTTTTTTTTCCTGACATGGGAGATGCAAACTGTTACATGCAATCTTGCATTGCAGCTGTCATGCAGGAGAACACGAGGATTTGAAAAATTGCTTCATTTATACGTGCACAAAGTGATATTAAAAGAGATTTGCATTAGAAAACAGTTTACATTTTCAGATTTTGTTTGCAATTTTTTGTACTTGACACAAGGAACCTTTCAGCTTTCCAGGCACTTAGACTGTCTAAAAAACACAACCATCAGAGATGGAATGTATATTTTTGAGAAAAATCTATTTAGACCAAACACTCTTGGTCTTAGTGTTACTATTGTTATAAAGAATTTATGGAATCTTTATTCTGATAAACAGTAATTTTGTGTCAAATGTTTGTGCAGCTGCAATGGGCCCCAGGTAAAATGTATTAAGAGTATAGTTGATCAAAAATAAAAATATAAAGCAGAATACATTTGAAAACTTTTTGAAATATAACCAGGTTTCATTTTTTCATTTTTTTTTCCTAGTGCTGAGCAGAAAATACCAATAAAATATTGATTATGGCACCATCTTTTAAAATTCAAATACATATTAGAAGACTGTGTTATGATGTGTTCAATTACCCCTAGTAGTCATACATTAATGTTAAATTATTAATATTTTATCTTGTAGAGGTTGTCAGAAACATTTGCATAAATAACGAATGCTTCACAAGCTGAAGGAATCAATATAGTGTCAAAGGAACTTGCATGCTTTCTAACAGTCTTTTGATACTGTGTTGAGTAGGCTGTGGTTAGTTGTTGCTTTTTTAAGTACTGAAGCTAACATAAAACATTCTGCAGCTTGTGCTGGTTTTGGCTGGGATAGAGTTAATTTTGTTTGTAGTAGCACGTATGGGGCTATGTTTTGGATTTGTGCTGGAAACAGTGTTGATWATATAGAGATGTCTTCATTATTGCTGAGAAGTGCTTACACAGGGTCAAGGCCTCTTCAGCTTCTCATGCTCTACYGACTGAGAAGGCTGGAGATACAYAAGAAGCTGGGAGAGGGCACAGCCAGGACAGCTGACCCAAACTGGCCAATGGGATATTCCATACCATATGACGTCATGCTCAGTATATAAACTAAGGGAAAGCTGGGCGGGAGGCGGCTGCTCAGGGACTGGCTGGGCATTGGTCAGTTGGTGGTGAACAATCGTGTTTCATTTGCATCACTTGTCTTTCTTGGGGTTTATTTCTCTCTCTTTTTGTTATCTTCCTTTACATTAGATATTATTATTATTATTATTATATTTTATTTCAATTATTAAACTCTTCTTATCTCAACCCATAAGTGTTCTCATTTTTACTCTTCCGATTCTCTGCCCCATCCCTCTGGGAGGGGAGTGAGTGAGTGACTGTGTGGTGGTTAGCTGCCTGCTGGGTTAAACCCAGCAAGAAGTTTTTCTCTCTTCAGTGATCTGCTCCCAGAAGAAAATGAAAGACTTTGGATTTCYGCAACATTTTCTGTTTGATTCTTTCCTTAAACAATGTATGTACGACATACAACCTCTCTTTGTACCACCATTTTTACTCTAATTCCTATTTGAAAATGCCTTAATCATAGTGACTTCTTTAGTAGGTTTGTGCTCAACAATAAAGAAAAGAAAAAATGAGCTAAGATTGTCATTTCTTCATGTATCCAGTTGTTTCTAGCTGTTGAAGGCTGATTCAAATCAAGACTTTCATTCGTGTTATTTTGTCAGTGGTTCATGGACATGGTCTACCTTCACTCTCAAGGCTTTTCTGAAGCTAGGATGTCTATCCTTGACATAATCTTTGTACTTCATTCTTCCTGCTGTTATAAAGATGCGTTGATGTGACTTTGCTGTGGTTATTTTTCTTATTTGAGACTGGAAGGATTCAGCTATGTCTTGGGCAGTTTTATGCTACYTTGTCTCCTTTTAGAGTGGAAGGAATAGTTACAGCCCTTAGAGATAGATTTTCAGAAGGCAGTTGGCTGAAGAGAGACAGCAAATACTCAGACAATGCACTTAAAACTCCTGCTTGACTACTATCAACTACAGTGCTTTAATGGGCTGTTTCCTGTGTTGAAACACAATTAACAGCCTGGTCCACACAGGGACAACTGAAGGGACCAGACCAAATGAAAAGACTTGGAGAAATGGGCTTATAAAAATGAAAGTGATTTAGCCTATCATATTTTCGCTTTACTTTCTTTACTACATACACCTATTTCTAATACCCAACCCTTTAGTATTAAAAGCACATCTTATGCAGAATTTGGTAAAAGCTGATGATCAAGGACAGTTTTCAAATAACTGTTCAAATAACCATTATTTGACATAGATAAGGCATCTATATATAATAATAATTTTAAAAAGTATCTGGGGATGTAAAAAAAAAAAAAAAAAAAAAAAAAAATCATGTTGAAGCAGAGGCATCTTATTTTCATGTCTGTAATTCCAGGCCATAATGTCCATACTATATAGTTTTCTGTTTCATCTGATTTTTTTTTTATAAATATAAGTTGGTAATACAAGTTATTGCTTAATGTGTATGGTTTTTTCAAAAGCTGGTAATGAAGTAAGTTAAGATCAGTCATATGAAAGTATTGTGCTTTTTCTTAAAGTCCCTAGAAGTCATAAATCACAGTATTAAAGAAGGTATGACAGTGTTAACTTTCCATAATCCTTGTCAAGCAGCTGCCATATTTGTGGAACAATTTGTATGTAAATGCAGGATTTTAAAACAGAAATTGATATTGAGGTTACTGGAAGGGGATTACTTTCATAATTATTTATAAATCAAAAATATGTATATAATGTTTATCACACAGACAAGAGGTGAAAATGAGACAACCAAGCAAACCTTCATGTGAATTCTCTGCCAAAGCATGTTTTCCTCCAGTCTTATATTAACACGTTTTTTCATCCTTAATAAAACTTCTTTAGACATGAAATGTGAGTTTTTACACATATATTTATKTTCTTCACAGGGAGGGAAAAACCCAAAACTTCTCTTAAAATTATGTCCTTAATTTATAATGGAAGTAACTAATGACTCATAAGTATAAAAACCTATACCTTAGTGCTAAAGATCTGAAAGACAAGGGCACTGCAAAACTACCAGTACTTTTTTCAGGGTATCCATTGAAGACCTGATCCTTCTTGAGCTATTGTGAGACTGTTGTTTTTCAGTTAGACTTTGTTCCCAATGGAGTTATGTTATTTAAAGAAAAATAGGTAAGGGTGATCCCATTGAGGGAGCAGGCACTAGAGAGAGGTGCTCTGAGAGATCTCAGGGGGTGAAGGTGTGACCTACAGCACAGAGTTGCAAAACAGAAAACCAGAAACTTTTAGGAACATAAAATAAATGTGTATCTACATTAGCTATACAGCTGGAGTTGTTTTGAAGCAGGACCCATGTTTATCTGTTTCTCTTGTGTTGATTTCAGTGAGCAGGAAATGTAAACCAGAGTGTCTGTTGTGTAGACACGGGAGAGCATTAAGGAGGCAGCAAGGCTGGCCTCGTGGGGAAAGGAAGAAACTTCAGGTGGCCTGTGCAGGGCTTGCTGCCACTCAGAGGCATTGAGTGAACTGTAACCAAGCCTGGGAACAAGGAACTGTGGCTGCAAAGGAATAAACCATATTTTTTTCTATTCTCTTTTTTTTTTTTTTAATCACTTTGTCTTTTCTCTATTTAAAAAGGGTTTTTGTGAGTATTCTGTTAATGCATGAGTTTTGCGATCTTAGAAGCCTCAGGTTTTCTTTGGGAAGCCCTCTTGAAACTCTAGACAGGTCTGCTTCACAGCCATTGCTGACTTAGTTTTTCCTAGTACCTCTGTCTGTGACAGTCTTGTAGAGAAGGAAGGAACGCTTTTGTCCCTTTATGATGTTTCTCTAATTTTCCTCTTAATGAGTCTTTCCATGTACTATTGAACTCAATGAGCAATTGATTATGCATTTGTAGAGTGCTCCTTGTAAAAGTCCAGTCCTCTTCAGTAAGACCCGAATTGTATTTTCATGCAGGAAAACACTATTGGCTATAGTATATATTAACAGTTGGGCACTTCATGAACCTCTTTTACCTTTTCACATGATCTGATCACAAATCTTGTTTAAGTATAGGACTTTAGATATGTTATAATTTGTTGCGGTTGGTAATATGAGTTTACACTTACCTGTTAATTATTTGTGTGTAGTGCACTTCCATGTGTATTTCTCCATGGAGGACTTTTATTTTTAAGTATGTATTTACATGCCTGCTTGGTGTTAAGATCAATTTAGAATGTGCCTTTCCCCATACTGGCTAAAGAGTGGTAAAGTTTGACTCTAAATATGTATTTTTAAATTTTAATTCCCAGAAAATGCATTAGAAWCCTGAAATCTTTACTAATGCCTCTATTAGCAGGCATCATTACTGATTCATCTTTTATTGTTTAATAATGGGAAATACCTATTTCTTATCTTCAGCAGTGCTAACAATAATGTTGTTTTCTGTAGTCATCTCCTGGTTATCTTGCTCCAATATACTAGACATACAATTCCTGRTATCTCACTTCTGGTAAATTGTCTGAATTTCTGCAGAGAGAATAATTCATTACTAGAACAGTCC
Source organism: Oceanodroma leucorhoa (assembly GCA_030449065.1). Lineage (NCBI taxonomy): Eukaryota > Metazoa > Chordata > Aves > Procellariiformes > Oceanodroma > Oceanodroma leucorhoa. Next base: position 6,064,139 of record JASVER010000043.1, read on the forward strand.
TGAAACCAGCTTCCTTCTTCTTTTTTTTTTTAATGGGAGGGAAAAAAAAAAAATCTCTCTTTAGAATATAGATGCTGAAAAATTCTAATTTTTCTCATGGCAAACCCCAAATTTTGAAGAAATGCTGCCTCCAGCCCCCAGCTTCCAACACCTTTAGATTAATTCTCAGTATCTTTCTGCTTAAAATTATATGGAAATTTAGATAAACTGTACTTTTCACATTTTAAAAGCTACACTGTAAGGYGTCAACATTTAAAAGTAAAAGTGTTACTTCCAAAGCAAAGCTGTTAAGTGTTGAAAAGAGAAATAGGAAGAGCAAAAAACCAAAATAGTTGAAGATGGATCTTTTCAAGCTCATGAATAATAGTATGTGACATGGTTTCTTGCAACAGAAGAAGACAGATACACATGATCCAGACAGTTCCTTTCTTTCTAAGAGTGTTACTTTGGTAATTCCTAATGATGTTACAGTCAAATATTGGAGAAAAATTTCTTATTCTTTCTCCRTATGCTGCTTTCTCTTTAGGCCATTTTTTGCCAGCTCATAAACTGTCTGAACACACAAAACATCTCCACAAGTTCAAACTGAAAAAAGGTTTAAAAAGTATGGGTAAAAACTTTCCTCTTCTTTCTCTTTTATCCTTACAAAACCATTTTACATCTTTTGATTTCAAAAAAGGGAAACATTTATATGCAGTCCATTACCAGACATTTGGAATGAACAATTTTTAACGACCTTATCTGGCACARTAAAAAAGAAATTTGTTTCTTCAGCCATAAGCAACGTAAAGGGGGTCATTGTAGTTCTAGAGAGGTCTTCAGTTTTGTCTTTTAGTAACTAAATTTAGACTTTTGGATTTCTGTTAAAATCTTCTTTGTTAGATTCAGCCAGATGGCAAATGACAATGAARTGTTAACAGTCCTCTCCTTTTCCCTCTTCTGTCTTCTTTTTATTGCAGAAYGTGTATTCATTTCAGTGTAAAATTGTACCATTTACATGCAAGTTCACTTAAGGGTTGTGCTTGTCCCGGAGTTGGAAGTTTCTCCATATGGGGTAGGAGAAATGTGTCATTTGAAAGACCATTACCTTGGCGGTGGGGTTGAGCAGCAGCTATTTTCTGTGCAATTTTCCTATGATCAATGASTCTGCACATATATCTTGGTGATTTTCTTCAATCACATGTCCCTGTGTTGAGCTGGGTCACTCCTACTGTGCACTGGTCCACTGTCCCCAGAAGGTCAAAGATGAGATAAATTAGGGTTTGAGGCTGCTACATTCAGATGCCTGGCTATGTAACAAACTCTTTGGAGAATGACTGCTATATGTAGGTACAGCTAGATCCTTAATGTCCTGAGGGAATGGATGGGAATGTTTGTAGTTGCAAAATTATTTAGAATAATCATAATCTAAGTGTCTCAAGGAAGTTTTGGGGGAGAATCTTAATTATAAGCCAGGCACAGGGGGAAGTCTCATGACAGGTGGAGTTCTTGTTTGAAAAATATAAATTAGATCACACTGGGAAAAATTAATTTGTTACATATACACACTGAATTCTATATTAAGTAACTCAGGAAAACAGYGTGACAATTAATGCAATGAAAACCTCTGTTTCTGAAAACTGCGGACAAGTGCTGGATTAAAAAATAAACCAAAAATTAGTCTACAATAACAAAAATCTAAYCCTGTTTGATCACTTGATCTTAAAAACTGTTAACTTTTTTTTTTTCCTTACATCGCACATTGCTGTACACTAGGGAAACAAACAGAAGGAACTCAAAGCCTGTGTTCACCCGCCGGCTGTCGTCACTGAGGTTGCAGTGGCATGGTGCATGTTTTGCAGCTTACATGACCAAAGTTCTGTGGGGGATGGGTACAGGCTCTGCAGGGAGATGGGGGGGAGGAGGGGGTGTGGGGGCGGGCTACGTGCTGGCCCAAATGCACAGATCCCTGCTGTGCAATGGGTGCAAGGCCTGATGAGAGGTCCTGTGTTGAGGGGATCGATGGGTTACTCCTCAAGACCAACAAAATGAGGTGGTTGAACAAYTGGAAGATAAATTAAAATAATTACAATGAAGAGCAGTCTTGAATGGCTTAGGAATCAAAATTTTTAAAAAAGTTGATGAGGGGAAAATACATATGAGAAAAAGGACTGAATCAAAACTCTCGTTAGTACTCCAAACAGCTTTTTAATGGGCTATATATGTGAAGRATAGTCTTTGGGAGAGTCAGCTCTAGGTCTTGAATTTCTCCTATCAGAAAATTTTAATCCAATCTTTTAGCTCTTCTCCACTGAAAGATGCTGACATTCTCTATATGACTTTTGTCCATCCAAAGTACAGGATTACTTTTATAAGATACCAGATGATACATGTAAAATGACAGTGTGTTTATCTCAAAGATGGCCCTCAAATTAAAGCTGGAAACCAGAAATGCAGAGTTTCTAGAATATAATACCTTTTGTATCTATTGTTAGATTTCATCTATGAAACGGGCCCATCTGGAAACTCAAGTGAGAAATGCTTCATATTTGAGACCTGMAAGGGAAATCTGAGCTCGAAATACAGTAGCCATATTTCATTGGATCCTATTTTTGTTTGKTTTTACACAGTATTAATTACATTTTTGCTAAATTAAACATGAATACRCAGCTGTTATTTCTAGTGTAACATTGTTACAGTGAACAGTCAATGATCACTTGTCTTTAGAMCAAGGGATGTCAAGAGCCATTTTATTCTTATTCTGTGTATAAAAAAACCCCCACTAATTTCCATTGGTGCAAGATATTGCCTCTCTGAGGAATGCATATCTATCTTTGCAGGCTATGACTTCTGATCATTAAAATTCAAGATGTTTGGAAAAATTAGTAAAAAAAAAAAAAAGGTTTTGTTTTAAATATGTTTTGCTGAGGTGAAGCTTCTGTAGTGCTATTAAGGTCCAAGTTGACAAATATGAACCATCTGTCATGTACTTCAAGGACAGAAATAGAAAACTACAAAAAAAGTGTAAGGGACTATTTTTTTTTTACTATGCAGAACAACACTTCACATGTACATGAATATATTGTTAGTTAAGATGAACACTCTTTGATTTTCTTTGCTCCTCTCTTTTTTCCAGGAAGGGTGAAAATGACAATTCATACAACAAATAGTTTAGCAGTGGGTTTTTTTCAAAGCTGGAATTGTTTTCTTTCTATGTTGCTATGCTGTAGCATAATGATTGCCTTCACTATTTCCATTTGCACTTGGCAAAATAATTCTTTCAAGAATGCTACTGCTTGTGCTATAAATGGTATATCTGTGAAGACTGAGTAATTATAATAGTTTAAAAGGTTGTCAATATATAATTCAATATAATAACAGCAAACCACTGTTTTGAATTTGGTCCTTACGCAGATACTCTGAGGTGAATGAAAGTGATTGCCATTTGCTAATATATGTACAATGAACTGTCTTGGTTTCAACCCTAATGAACAGGGAAAGCCTGCAGTACTAACTCAGTGCRTAAATGCGGAATAAAAGTTTGCACTGCTGTCATTGGCATAGCATTTTGCTCTTATTCTCCTTGCACAGGCTCCTATTTTCCATATTGCTGGTACATTATGTCACCTAGGCATTACAACATAACACAACTGGGACATCCTCTTTTTTCTGTTTTTCCTTTTTTTATGTGCACTGTTTTCACCCTACCCTGCCTCCTGTTTCAGTGATAGTTTCCATTCTCAACCTTTCTGGCTTAGGCTAAAAGTACTAAAAACCCATATAGCCCATACCTCACTGCATGTCCTTCTTGTTTCAACTTTGTTAATCTTCACTGGGATTTCTTATTCTTTTCCAATYCCAAAGCTGCTCAGGTTGGAGTCTTTTCCTGTACTTAAGCAAGCTTTCAAACAAAAAAGTCTCTCATGCTCAGAGAAGCATTAAGTCTCCGTGGATTCATAATTGTACTATGTTGACTCGTCCTTTTAAAACTTCCAGGTTTTACTGTGGCAATCTAATCTTGTCCTTTCTCTTGAATGAAGAGAGAGGAAAGAAAATTCAATTTAATATTCACTTCAGTTTTTATGGAAATGAACCTATTTATCCATCTATATATTACTTTCTTCTCCTGATCTACAAATGAAGAGGAAGGAGGGACAGGAGACTGATTTCAAGAAAAGTAGTAGAGGCCTTTAGAAAAAGAAATCTTCTGTTATGGTCAACACTACATGATTTTTTTTTATCATGGACAGCAGAATTGCTTTGCAAGAGGCTTTTTAGGTCAAAAATCCCACTTATTTTCAAAGTGATTTAGACTAGCAAATGATCAGATCTAGTTCTGGAAGTAGCTCTTCATTATGTCATAGCAAAGAATTCTATGGGCATGTGACTGTTATCATGGCTCTTAAAGAAACACCTTGTCATAGTGTATACAGAAGGGTTAAAAAGGGGGATTTTGGTCCGTGGATGGACACTGGGTGAGAACTAGATAGCTGAGAAAACTGCAGTCAGCACAGGAAAACGGGTGGTTTCTTGTCTATTGTTTTGAAATGCTGGCCACAGAGATAAGAAAGCTGAGCAATACTAGGGGAGGATGTGCGATGATGGGGGAATGCGATAATGAAGGAATGCAAAGCACAGTTCATAATTTTGCTTGTTTGACAACATTCTGCTATTATGGTAATATGCCGCGTGTACAAAGCCCACGAACCAATAGATGGGATGGCTATGGAGCGTGCAGCGCGCCTGACCAGCGGGCGCATGCGCCATCGGCTCCCCATGTTGTGGGAAACCGAGGCGTGTTTGGCACCCGCTGGTCATGAGTGTCGAAACCCGTTCCTCTGCAAATGTATAAATACCGGGATTTCCTGAAGAGCAGCGGGGCGGTGTACGGCAAGGTCACCGTTGCCTCCGTGGGGACGCCCACGTAACGCTGGCACCTACCGACTGCTGGGCTGAGCTCGCGACGCAGGGCAACACCAGAATGCACAGAGGGTACATCTTCCTCACGGTCCTGGGGTCGGTAAGACAAYTGCTTTGCRAAGTACCCTTAGTGTAATGCATGTCTGTAGTTAGTAAAATGCTTGCTTGTTTYTCTTCTGTGTAGTCTGTGACTGTGTGTTTGCCTTCTTGGGAATCCTCAAAACCACCCTAAGACATCATAGCTGTATCACATTTTAATAATTTTACCTGACTTGCAATCTGGTTTTTGTTTTTAAGTCATAAATGTGTGACAAGTGATAGGTAATCCTGATGCTTTAAAGAGCAACCATTGCACCAGGATGTGCAAGATTTTTGAAAAATTTCTTATATGTTTATATGTAGTATGGAAAAGACATTTGTAGGGTGGGAGTGGAGTGGAGTGTTGCAAGGCATACATCTTAAAATACCTTGATGTTCTGTGTACTTTGCATTAAGAAAGTACTGAATGTACTGTATTCCTCCCCCCCCGCCCCATATCATTTTTGTCCTCATTTCTCATGTTTTTGTGCATTAGCTGCTACTGGAATCACAAATTAATAATTAAATTCAGAAGCTTATTCATAGAAAATATTATTTCTGATATTTCAAGGAAGTCTCTTTTGTAGTGAACATATTAAAAATGCATATCTTCAGCTATTTGAAAAGTATTCTTTAGAAAATACTGGTCAGAATTGTACAAATGGAAGAGTACATTGGATAGGACAAGTGCAGAGGAACAGCAGCATGAACATCTGCCTTTTAGATTTTTCTTCTCCCACTCATCTTTGTAATCCATGATGGGGGGAAAAATGATCACCTTTCCTCCTTTGCGTATTTTGTTTTTTATGAACAGCCCACTGTGCAGTCAATTTTTTTTTTTGAAGATCAACACCTGCATTTTTCAATGCAATACCTAGCATAGTTCATAAATTTTAATGTAAGATGGAACAGGGAAGATATTGGAAAGAGATGTCAAAGTCACTTGCCTTCCTGGCCAAAACCTCTGTGCCTTGGCAGTTAGATTGTGTCCCTATTTCTTTTCTTGGCATATAGACAGGGAAATATTAAATCTTGTAATTGAGATAATAGGAAGCCTTACTAAGTAGCTCTCATGTAGTTTTCAAATAGCATTTTCTTAATCCTTGGATCTATCACCTTTCACTGATTTTGTAGGTAGATATCCAGTTTCAATGAACACAAGAAAAATAATTAATCTCATGTACTGTAGCTGTTGCATTCTATTCATGCTCTTGTTTTCCTGCTAATAATCTTTGTACCAATTCATAAAGCTAAAGTTATGAATCCTTTGAACAATTACTGTCAATTCTTGTTCTGCTACCAGTATTTAAATAGAAGCAGCCAGTGATTAAGATAAACTGCTACAGTCTAAGTTTGGCTCATGGAGGCACCTTACCTCAGTGAACCTTTTCTCACAAAAGTAGTATCTTTGAGATCTTTTAGTTGCAAATTTCTTTCTCAAACTGGTATTTGGCTTATAGTTTAAAAATCAGGAATCATCCATGTATATAAGCAGATATAGCTCAACAGAATATAGCTAAAGCTGTTATTACTATTTAACAAAAGTGGATCTGATAAAAACTTGACAGAAAAACCCCTTAGTTTTAATATTACTCTGAAGCAATGCTCGATATTAATGCTAATTAACACAGTGTAACATCTAAGATAGCAACGTATTTCTTTATAGTTTTTCATGCAAAGTAGCTAGAAAGTCCCAGATATTTTTCTAGATTAATTATTAATGTGTGCTATTAATAGATGGAGAAGCAAATATGTATCTAGTAATTTCTGTTATTTCCCTGTATAAACCAGGAATATTTCCTATTTTATTATGCAACTCCCATTACATGACAATCTGTAGTATTATGCTATGGTATTAACAGGTTAATGTCTAGGTGAAATTACTTTATGTAAAGTAAACACAGACAAAACCTTTCAAAATATATCTTAGCTGCACTTAATCACTTATTTAAGATGTGTTCTAATTGAATGAATGAATACAGCCAATATAAACTGTGCCCTATAAGAATGATTAGGAAAGTATTTATAATGTATGTTTATAAGACAATAGGCTTCAATTTAAAGGACTGATATTTCCTATGAAAAAAACTTTGTGGTCTGTAGAAGCTGATAAGGAAAAATTTGAATTCTGATCAGATGCTTGAGGCAAGGACCAGCAGTAAATACTGCTTGTTTAGAGAAATGGTGGGAAACAAAAGTCTAATTACAGCTCCATCGGTTGATGAGAGCATGTGCTGATTTCACTGAAAACAATATTTGTTTCCCCTTTCTAGTTTAGTTCAAAAGTATGTTTGGGAATAATATTCAGAGTTTGTACTTTGGTAGGGTACAAGTAATAATATTTTGCTGCACTGTAAAAAGTGGAGAAAAAATTATAAAGATAATTCAGATAGGAACAGCAGGAAATAGAAAATTCTGTGGTGTCAGTGCAAGAAAATACTCAGGGTTGCTTGTGAAGGAGGGTGATTGTACAGCATGAGAGTTGTTTAGTAATTTCAAGTGACTATATCTGGCCATGACTATACCTACCCAGCTTTCTGACTGTAGCACTTAACTGGCAGATGGACAACCTATCTTTYTATTTGTGACTGAATAAATTGTATTTGGGAATCACTGAAAATAAATACTCATCAAATAGTCAAAATTCATACTCTGGAGCATTATAACCTCTGAAAAATAGTAAGATAAAATGGATCTCTGTTTTACTTTGAGAGATCGTAATTCTAGTAGTCTAGAAAATGGAGTTCCTTGAGGTGAAGTAGTACTTGTATATGTAGACCACGTATATGAGTGATTAATTTTTTTTCCCCAGAAGATAAAATGTGATTTAGTTTTAGTAATACCCGGACATCGTCTCCTAATGGGTTAAAAATAGGAAGATTTTATTATGATCATGGGCTGCTGAACTTCAATACAATTGTTTAYGGGAATTTTAATAGCTGGCTGTGTCTACTTTTGTGTTGTGCAATTCTAAGACWTCCAATGGGAGTTTATGACATTTTTTGTTACTTCTTTCCAGATTGTTTATTAGTTTACTGACATTTTACCCATTGTACATTTCAGAGGGAAACACAGCTCAATATATTTCTGTGAAATCAAAGAACAAACAGGCTTGAGAAACAGTGGTGACTGAATACTAAAAAACATTTTTAAAAAGGYATTATGTTGTTATGGCAATTAAAATTCCAAATGCAAAAAAGGAGCTGAAAGCTGGGCTTATAAACCCTGCACAAGTTTAAAGTGCATGTCTGTGTTATAAAAAATAGTGAAAGTTAGAAACAACAGCAAAATTCTCTCTTTCTTTCTTCCAAAGTAATAGTCTATAGCTGTATTCAAAGCAATCTCRTATTATTTTGGTGAGCAATAAACAYTTCAACTTTTTTATTCTTGTTAGTTCTGCAGAGCCAATGAGGCAAAAAGGGAGCGAATCTGAGCGCACATCACCATCATCGAGAAAATCATTAACCCAGGTCTGATTGTCAATCTCTTTACACTAGTAATGAGACACTATAGTAACAATAAAGTCATAAAGCTGCACTGGTGGACTGCTGATACAAAGCAAAGGGAGCTAATTTACCAGACCAAATTCTGTATTTGCTTGTATACTTGCAGTCTGAAACTGTCCCTCTAAGGYTAAAATAGTAAGGGGAAAGAGTGGAGCTATTATTGAGTAATGTGGGGCCTAGTACTCAGTTGTTTGCTTGTGTCCCAGAATGTAGCAGAACCATGGAGACCCACAAACGAACTTTCTACTGTACTGAATGACCTTCATTTAAAAAACGGTGGATATGGCTCTTTCAGGATAGAACCACCTATTGGATCTATTCTTCTGAAAGAGGAGTACCTGACAGAGCGTTGCTGTGCATGCAAGTCTGATAAGAATAAGGGAAAGACATCACCATTGTCTTGAAATTGCTGCAACCTCAGGCTTCCTAATCGCAGGCATTATAGTAGAGGTGTTATGGTAAAGTTTTCAAACAATCTATTTCTTAAATCAAATTTTATATGCAAATATGTAGATATGCACATACACACATATATTGCAAATATATTCTTGTGATTAGGAAAGCCCAGAATTCGGTTATATTRTCCAGCAAGTCACTGGTATAAAACTGGCAAAACAAGCAGCATTAAAATGGAATTGTATGCAGAAGGAGGAAAAGGCAATGTTTATAGATTTATTTAAACTAAACTGGCAAGAATAGTAACTTGCTGTTTTGAAGATACTTTCAACAAAAAGGCTCCAAAAACCTTTTAGATATAAGCTAAATGACAGAATGGCGCAAGTTTGGCTTCATCTTCTGGCAGAGTAATTAATGAGAAAACTTAGCCAGGCTTTACAAAGCAATGAGGATGCATTTTGTTTTACTTTCTCCATTGACAGCGTAAGAGGCTTCTGAGCTTATTCACTAGTGCACTTCCTTTCGTAGGGAACAGTAGGGCTCTTTTCTGTGATGAGGGCAATTAATGCAGCCAGAACCTCTTACTATTCAGGAAAAAAAMCCAAGATGATGATAATTCACATGAACTTGTGCACCTGCATAATTAACCTATTCTAAAAAAAAAAAGCATGGTTACAGTAGACAACTCTGCAAATACCAGAGGGGATGGAGGTCACAAAARAGAAGATACATAAATCTTTTAAATTGTCTTTATCTACTACAGATGGAAACAAAAGAGAGGAGCCCGCAGAAAGCACAGAGAATCARTGAAAGGACATTAGAAGATAAAGTCAACATTGTAACTGCTAAAAAGTTTTCTGCATTTTTTTTTTCCTTTATGTGCAAAAATACTCATTGCAGTTGATCTTAAAGGGAAGATACAGAGAATGCATTCAATTTTTATTAAAAGGGGTTAAATGTAATTTATAAAGTTGAGAATTTGGGAAATGTGTAACATTTAGGCAAAGTCTGACAAAATAATTGAATGAGAATAGATATGATATATGTACCCAGAGACTGAGGTTCAACAGTTAATCTAGTTCCAGTAAATGAACGTATTACTTCTACTGCAAGCACCACAGTTTCTTGAGCCAAGTTTGTGCTTAATTGCTTGGGTCTGATGAGAATGGTTAATGTAGCCACTTGCTTTATGAAGCTGCTTGGGGGTAGGAAGGTGTCTAAGATATAGATAGATCCCRTTTGATCAGTCTGTAGAAAAGCAAATTCTGTTGGGTTGCCTCCTGTTATGTGTGAAAGGACGGAGATTCAATAATGTTGTTTTCAAATTTTCAGAGACTGAGCCAAGCATCTGGTTTGTGTGAAGAGAAAAATGGGTGTGAGCCAGCAGTTTGACTTGTCCTCTGGAACAAGAGGGGAAGCAGAGGAAAAACTGCATCTTAGCTCCTTTATTTCTTGGCTYTTAATGGTGTGATACACACATGCTCTACCCTTGCTAGGATTAGGGGAGGTATGCCATGCCAGACMAGAACAAAGCAACTACATTCAAATTGCATTTGCATGGTGGGGGAGGAGGGGGTGTAAAAAAGCCACCAGAGAGGTCACTTGCTCTGCCCTCTGGCTCTGGATCTAGTAGTGGGAGATGTCATCTTCCTCCTGCTTATCAGAGCCTCCACAGCCTAAAGTAGYGTCAGTGCGCTGCAGCTACCTCAGGTGTCCGAGTTTTTCCTGAATTTAAACTACCAGTGAAACAGGTATTTGCAGGTCAGCTGCTTGGGTGTGGAAACTGTTTAACAAGTACTCACAAAACCTTTCTGTATGGCTGAGTGTGAGGTGCCACTAARCTTCAGCAAAACAACACCAACAAAGCAGTGTTTTTCCCTGCTAGCACTTGAAATGATCTTGGTCATTTCCAAACTGTTTATGCACTCACCATCAAGCTTTTGATACTTAGAACTATTCGTTGAGTTATCATATCTTAAACCCTTATTTTGATAAAGGTTTCAAAAATCATCTGAGTCTAAATTTTCAAAAGTTATTAAGAAACTTAGTTTTCACTGGATTTAGGTCCATTTTTTTTGATTGTTTGCTGAAAGATGCAGGATCCAGGGCTAAATCACTCACAAATTCAAGTTGAATTTAAAACAAATAATCCTGTCTGGGGAAAAAAAGAAAGCTTAGAATAAGCAAAGTATTCAATATTAAAATCCTTGAGATTCAATATGAATTTTGCAAGGAAGTATTTTAATGTAGAAATAACAGAAATTAATTATATAAAGATTAAAGAATATTAAACTGCAATACAAAAATTAGATTCCTTTTCAACAGAACTCTGTTCTGACTTTTTTTGGCMAGAAAGAATATGGAAAAGTTAATCTAAGGTCAATTAAAAATTCCTTCAAATATCCTTCTTTCAATCAGAAACCTAAAGGAAAAAATGTTATTCAGTATACTCTACTCCTAAGTCCTAGTCACTTTCTATTGCTTTAAGTTAAGAAATCACTTAAGTATTTTTGAATTTTTTACAGTTAACAGTTTGACTGAAGTATATATGCCTACTGTTATTTAATTTGAACACTTCAAACTTTTAATATGCTTAGAAATATTTGATCATTTTCCTAGCACTGGTACYTGCTATCTAACAAGTAACCATGTAATTCATCAACAAATTAAGGACTTTTTTTAGGTTAATACTCTGCAAAAATATTTTCATTTCATTCAAAATTATTAAAATTGTCTTTCTTTTCAAATCTGCTGCAGGGCTGATCCTGTATCTGACTTTCACTTTGTACTTTATATTCAGGTTCTGCCAGATAATTTTTGCTTTCACCATGTGTTTTGAAAGAAAAGTTCCTCACAGTGTAATTTTTCATCTTTGGTTTATATATCCAAGGTCACAGTTGAGACAAGTGAAGAGTTGTTTTGCTGGCAAACAGTAACTGAAATTTGTGGTGGAACACAATAAGCAATATACCAGTTAGAGTAAAGTGGAATTTAAATTTAAAAAAAGCTCTATTACATTTCTGGCTCATTGTTCTCTAAAGCAAAGAAAATCAATGAATAAATACTAATGAAGCATTGCTAGCAGGTAAATTTCTTGTGTTCTCTTTTTGGATTGTGGTAAATTTCCTTGAGTGGCTCAGCTGCCCATGGGAAAAAGAAGAATAGAAACAAAAGTAAGCAACAGTTATATATTAGCATAATAGTTGAGCTTGAAAAGCATGTGGTTTTTGTAGACTGCTTTCATGTTTGACATCATTTGTCAATGGCTTAATAAATGGTGGTGGAAAATGCTTTGATTACTTTGTGACCACCAATAGCATTAGTATGGTCAATGTAAACAAATATAAAGCACACATGCATAAAAGGAAGAAGAGAGTTCTGGGAGGGACCATTATGGGYAGCAATCCCATGCTGGGAGTAGTCCATGTACAAAATCATCATTACACAGACAGTCTGTGTCAGTGTACAGCTGGAAGAAGCCCTTAAGAATAGGACAGGGCATCAGGACTAAGTAAAGGCGAGCAGAGGGAAGGAAACAAAACGGTTGAAAACAGGAAGTACAGCACTGTCTTCTTCCATGGGAAAGACCAAAAAACCTCCTATGCTTTCAGAAATTAAGGTGCATTATATACTGTCTAGAATTCTTGTAGCTATTTGGCATGTCAATAAACAGTGTGATAGGCATGAATAATTATGCTCAAGACAAGGTTACCAATAACTTTGCCAGATCCCACTAATYACTTCTGATTTTAAGTGAGATTTTGCATTTGGATTGTCATTTTTGTTGTACTTCAGGAATCATACCGATTCCAAAAAGCTGACCGCAATAAAATAACCTTCAGCTTGGTGTCAGCTTAGATCTCTACCCATGGCAGATTGATGAAATTGAGAGGTGTTAAGAGCATAGGAGAGAGGACTAGATATGAAGAAAGGAGGAGGTGTCACTCCTTAATGAGAAGGATTGCAGGATTTTAGCTGAACTGTTCTTATTCACAGTGTATACTTGTCTCAGGAAGGAGGAATTTGTCAGACTTCGGGTAATTTAAGAGAGGTAGGCTTAGAAAAAGGRSACACACACATCAGCAGAATTGCTATCCCCAACACATAAATAAACCTTTAGAAAAATAAGTCTTTTTTAAAATGGAAAAACAGATCTCTCMACACATAAATAAACCTTTAGAAAAATAAGACTTCTTTTAAATGGAAAAACAGGTCTCTTCCTGTTCAGGAAGTAGYTAACTAGGAAGAGCTCTGTTTTATAATTTATTTCAGCCCAGAAGACTTACAGTAGCCAACACAATCAGATAATCTGTGTGGAGACAGAAACAGTATATGCATTTTTTCTTTGTGATATTTCATCTAATTATGGGCACTGRAAAAATTTCTGAATTTCTGAATACAGTCAGTTAGAGGGGAATCTATAATTCTACAAATGAACCAGTGGTTTTGAAAACGCTAGCTTTGGAGTTTTTTCTGATGAATTCTGCAGTCTGAATATTGACTTTTCTTTCTCCAGGAAAGTCCTTTTCTAAATAGCAGTGTGGATGAATGCCTTTATTACTAAGCCACTGAGCAAACTTCTATTATGAAAATTCAAGGTATAGCAATTAGAGTGAACAAGCTTGTGGGGAAGATTGCTAACCAAAACAAATAATTTTCTTTCACTGAAATCTGGAAATACAAATATTTGAATTACTTTAAGAACAGAGAAAGGGGAAGATCAAAATCACACATACTTTTGGTTGTGCCCAAGAAGTTAATGCATTCAGACCAATTGTTCATTTGTGAGAATAATTTGTGAGAAGAGAAAAGGTTTAATTTAASTTTAGCAAAGTCTCAAAATGTTTGAAGAAATACAGTACACAATACCTGTGCATAACCTGATAGCATAGTGATTTTTGACTTTTGCAATATCTACATTCAGAACTAAATTTTAAGTAGGAAGAAATCTGTACTGAGGTGGATACTTTTAGTTCTTGAGAAGATGATAGATTGCTAGTGAGGGAAAATGTTCACTTTTGCTTCCYATTTATTTCCTAGTAAGTTTGCACATCTTGCTGTTTCCCTTACTAAGTAATTAAAAATGTTCCCATTTCCCATGGTCACAGTCCAATATTAACTTTTCCCTTGAAAATTTGACTAGCTCTGAGTCCTATAGGGAGTCCTCCTTAGGGAGCTGGCTGAGGAGCTTGCCAAGCCACTCTCCATCATTTATCACCGGTCCTGGTTAACAGGGGAGGTCCCAGACGACTGGAGGCTGGCCAATGTGACGCCCATCTACAAGAAGGGCCGGAGGGAGGGTCYGGGGAACTACAGGCCTGTCAGCCTGACCTCGGTACCGGGGAAGATCATGGAGCGGTTCRTCTTGAGGGCGCTCACGAGGCAGGTGCAGGACAACCAGGGGATCAGGCCCAGCCAGCACGGRTTCATGAAGGGCAGGTTCTGCTTGACCAACCTGATCTCCTTCTATGACTGGGTGACCCGCTTAGTGGATGAGGGGAAGGCTGTAGATGTGGTCTACCTAGACTTCAGCAAAGCCTTTGACACTGTCTCCCACAGCATTCTCCTAGAGAAGCTGGCGGCTCATGGCTTAGWCGGGTGTACTCTTTGCTGGGTAAAAAACTGGCTGGACGGCCGAGCCCAGAGAGTTGTGGTGAACAGAATTAAATCCAGGTGGAGGCCGGTCATGAGCGGTGTTCCCCAGGACTCAGTGTTGGGGCCGATCTTGTTTAATGTCTTTATCAATGATCTGGATGAGGGGATCGAGTGCTCCCTCAGTAAGTTTGCAGACGACACCAAGTTGGGTGGGAGTGTTGATCTACCTGAGGGTAGGAAGGCTCTGCAGAGG